>AFFK01019082.1:0-12680 GCA_000239455.1 Strigamia maritima
GGTTAAAATGTGATACAGCAATCAAAGCAAATGGATATTTGTGTTTTCTAGCATTACCATGCTGAGTACAGTTTTGAAATTTATACAGATCATGTAAATACATGTTTAAATCATATTTATTTATTTTTAATTTTCAAATGAGCATTTTTAGGGTACCCCAGTTGGGTACCCCATTTGGGGTATATCCCTTGAATTCCAGTGAGCCAGATAATAGTGTAACTAAAAATAGGTTTAGGATTTTGAGTTTTAAAAGATTTTATATTGGTATGGGTGATTTTACTTTTGAAAAATCAGAAATTAATATTTCAGAAACAGTAGGGGTATTCAGAAACTGTCGCATAAGTGCGCAAGTGTGAAAATGTGATTTCACACATGCGCACCGGAAGCCTCATAGGCTTCATGTTATGTTATGTGACTCACACAGGCGACTCACACTCACACCCAAAGAGGTGCGCATAGTGCGTTTCACATGTGATTGCAAATGGTGCATAACTGCCTAGAACGAAAATTATGGTACCTGTTGCCTAGTATTAAAATTATATGGTACCAACAGTTATGGGTTTTAGTGTTACCTGGATCAATATGGCGTCTCATTATTTTAGTACTAGGCATGTGGTACCTTTTTTATAAGTTTGGTACCATAATTTTAGTACTAGGCAAGTGGTAACATTTTAAATTTTGGTATCTAATTTTAGTCTTGGACATATGGTACCATTATTAACATTTTCAACTTTGGTACCATTTTCAACTTTGGTACCATTTTCAACTTAGTACCATTTTCAACTTTGGTACCATTTTCAACTTTGGTACCATTTTTAACTTTGGTACCATTTTTAACTTTGGTATCATTTTTAACTTTGGTATCATTTTTAACTTTGGTACCATTTTTAACTTTGGTAGCATTTTTAACTTTGGTATCATTTTTACTTTTGGTACCATTTTTAACTTTGGTACCATTTTTAACTTTAACTATAAAAACCCTTAAAATTGGACCCCTGCAAAGGCCATGTTGGGTCAAATCTGACTCTGGTCAACTTTGAAGTGTTGGTAGTTAAAATTTGTGAAACTAATTTAAATGTTAATGTTACTAAAGGGAACTAGTATGCTTTAAAGAAATAATCAGAAAACTTGAAGTCAATATTCAATTAATTTTTAATTTTAATGAATTTTTTTTACACTTCAGGATCATTTTTGACCCAGCATGGCTATGATAAGATTAATAAAAATGAGTTTGGCTCCAAAGTGAAAATTTTAAACTCATTTTTTGTCTCCAGAGATAAATTATTTTAAAATACAACTTTTAGATTGTATCTATGTGGTATAGACATTGATCTTCTACATTTCTTTTATAGTCTAATATTGGGAAAGTATATAAATTTTCTATATCTATATGATATTGCAGCCATATAGAATGTCTATATTGATTTATCATAGACATTCTATCTAGATAAGATTTCATATCTGTATTTGTGCTGCATGGGTGCATTCAAATTCTCTAAACCATTTCAAACAACAAGTTAAATATGTTTTAAAAAGGTTCAATAATTAATATGCGTCTTTACTTTGAGATAAATAAATGTTTGATTATAATGACAATTAAATTAAATGACAGCAAAGAGGCTATAAAATAGCTGACGAAATGCCTACTATAAATTCTGATGTGTCTGTATAATTGTCATTTATTAAAAATATTCATTTCAATATATCATTAGAAGTAAATACATACCAATTCTTTGATTATCATCATTATAAAAATGATCATCCTTTGCCATAGCTTCTGCCATCATGTTATTAACGTCAGCAGGGACTGCAACATCTGGAATAAAAATTAGATTAGAAGCAATAGGCTGTTGTATGTTACGTTTAAGTAAGATAGGAGAAGCAGGTGCAGAATCAATAGCTTCAGTGTGATTTCTGTGCGTAGGTGTTGACTGCCAATGTCTTTCATCTCTACTGTAGGGTTGGGATCGTTGTGGTGTCCTATCTAACCACCAATTATTAGGTGGCCTTCTTTGAGTTCGTGTTGAACGGCGAAAACTAAAAATATAGTGTTACTTTTTTAAATGTTTGCATTATTTGTATGTCAATATTTACCTAATTGGTTTTGTACATTATTAATTGGTGATAGTCGATTATTAATTGGTCTAGGTTGATAGTCGTCATCACTATTATCACTAACAATAAGTCCTAAAAAGTGTTTTATTTTGTTAGAACAACTAAAAGACATGAATCGGCTGTTGATGTATTTTAACTTACTTGTGTCATTGTTACTACTACTACTACTATTAATATCATTTCCGCCTCGTCCGCTGGGTCTGTCTCGTCCGCTGGGTCCGCCTTGTCCGCTGGGTCCGCCGGGTCCGTCGGATCCACCGGGTCCGTCGGGTCGGTCGGATTTGTCAGATTCGTCGGATTCTTCGGGTTCGTCATTTCCATTGTTATAGTCTCCCCAAATCTCATCAAAATGTTCATCTTGTTCGCCTCTGTACCTGATGATCCCATCTGTTGCATGAACCATGTGTTTCAAAAAGTCAATGATTGAATAGTCCCCATTGTCGAGTTTTGTGGTAGCAATAGCAATATTCTGAGAGGTTTTTTTCCACGTTTATCAGGATGGATGATACTCCTATCATTTCTTAAAGCCTCCAGGTCGTTGCTTTTAGTTTTATTAACTGTTACAATTTTTTCTGTGATGAAAATACAAAAAAAATGGTGAAACACTGTTAAATGCACTTAAATTAAAATACTCACTAACTAACCTCCAATGAGACATAACCGGTGGTGCCGTCATACCAAATGTACGGTGAAAATTCTCCTGTAGATTATTGGTCCTGTCTGGTTGTTTGTAGACACAGAATCGCTCTGGTTTAATTTGGTCTATCCAATAAGTATGAACATAAGCAAAGAATGCTTTCATTGTTGACCTCTCGGTGATGGCCAGACCTTTGGACACTCAAATGTCCAGAAATCACAGTGGAAGCGTTTTTTTCAATGTTTTCTGCAAAGTTGAATTTCGATGGGAAATCCGAGATCGTTCGGCGGGACTCGGCGGCCCGGCTGCGGCCAAAAGTAGAAGCGATTCCCGTACTCCAAAAAGTCGGCTCGAAATAATTGTCACAGCGCTCCGGCGATAGGCTAGTTGAATTCCTCGTACCTTTCTTAGTATCCACACTTAATTGTGTATTTAAAGCCCAACTGGTTCGCTCTGGGCCCACAGTAGACCGGATAAGGTACATACATTAAACTGGTGCCTATAGGTGCTTCTCTGTCTCAGTATGCTTCACTACATACATGTATTCCTGCTGCAAAATGACTTGAATTCGTCTTGTATCACACACTTATTGTCCACAGTTGCTGCTATCATGTAAATTTGACAAAAACTTACACAAGCATGATAAAAACCAAAGAAAACTTTATTCTAAGGAGCCACTCAACTTGGCGGCCATTTGCACAGGTGAATATACAGGAAGAGAATAAGAGAGTATAAAGATTAATCTCAAAACCAGAGAACAAATCAATCAGTTGATGACAGGTATGCCAAAAATAGAACATAAGTGTAGTTATGCCATATCTGTCATCAGAAATGCTTTTCACAAGCAAACAGGCACAATATTCATCCACTTACATCTAGATGGTGTGGATGAATCACCTCATAATAAATAATAATACATGAATATAATTAAGTCACACAGTTAACCTGTCTAATAAAATAAAAATCAGCATTCAGAGGATGAAATTATACACTCCTAGGTCGTGGCCTGGACCAAATACTGCTCTTGGACTTCAATATGCAGTGGAAGCGGTGAAAAGTTGAAAAAAAACATTTTTCCAAAAAACTCCAAATTTCTAGGTTCGGTTTTCCTTCGATAACTCTGCGATGCTTCGTCGGATCGAGACGGGACACACACCACAAGATGCGCCTTGAAATTCTCTACAAGATGAGTCTAAATACGTGATGATTAGGCTTACAGTGCGCTTCGTACGAGCGATTGAAGTGCGCGATGCGTCAATCGCGAGTATGGACCGGTGTTGACTTCAAAACGATGTGGCCGCGTGAGTACGCTTATAATGCCATAATAAAAGCGATTTAAATTCGAAATAACTCACTAATAAGTCCATAACATGATGAAGTCCATTTATTCTGAGGTGAGGAAAAACTTGGCAGCCATCTTGGCATACAATCAAACAGGAAGCAAACAAAATTCATAAAAAAACAGTCTCGGGCTAAAAACTCAAATACCTAATGACTATAAATAGCCCAAGCACTAGACATGACACTTGTCATCAAAAATCATTGCACAGATATGAGAAATCATGGATTATGACTCTTACACAGAAAATCAATAGTCATGATCCAGACAATACAATCAATAAAAATAAAATCTGAAAACAGGTTTTCCTTATAATGGATAAGCAAAAACCTTATGTCATCAGACAAAAATAGATTTTAGAGCAACTCCAAAAGTCTGAGTTGCCTAAAACCAGGAATGAGGCAGGGAATTGAATTCTTTACATATCCAAGAGAAAAACAATTCCCTAGCACAGAGAAAGCAAGAACATCTGCATAGAAACCAACATCAAGTACCGTACACATCACAAAGCTAAAACACACTAGCTAGGCACACCAAAATAAATAATACAATTAGTAAAACCACAGCCAACAACAATATGGCTATAAACCAAACAAAATATCCACAGGATACACACAGGTGCCCAAAACTCATTATCACTAGTATACAGGTACTTTGCGCAAACTGAAAAATCCAAGTAGGTTCCAAAACAGTCAAAAGACAAAAAGCAAGTACACAAACCCAAGAAATGCATGTGTCTGATTTACCCAAGGTCAACATTCGCCTCCTTAAACCAGACACATCCATTTTACAATATCCTTCAGTTATAAGAAATACAAAACAAATTAAATTGGGGTCACGTTCACCTTCTCAATTATCTTATTTGAGTTCGGATCCCACACTCTGTAACACCTCTTCTCTGTTAGGGAATACCCAACTAAGACCCCATGTCTGACAATTGACTCATGTACAAATTGTACAATGTCACCTGGGTGATACAGATCTCTCTCTGGCACTGGATGCTTCTTTAACAGAATCCAGGGAGTTTCACATGCTCTTCTTAAGTAGGGGCTCATATTACGGGTATAACAAAGCCCCATGACAAACTCTGCCCAAAGGGCTCCCCACACATCACTTCCAGCCAGCAAATTCTGGACTTCAGACATAACACCCCTACAAACTTCTCCTGCCAGTCCCTCTGCATCCAGAGCACATGAAGGGACCTGGTCACACTCCACTCCTAGCCAACGCAAAGAATTGCCTAAGTCACGCAAGACTAGATTGAAACTTGCATCTAATGTGACCCTGCTCACATGTGACTTATGCATGCCTTTGGCCTTGCGCACAAACTCCTCAACACATCCACTCACACTTTTCAACGACTTGAGTGGGAAAAACCAACTGTATTTGGTAAAATCATCCACAATACAAAGGATGTATTTTGCCAAACCCAGTGAATCCCTTGGGCTTGGACCCCACAAACTTAGGTGCAAAACCTCATATGGCTTATTCGGAAATGGCACGTTAACACCTAAATTTGGAACCTCTAAGACATCACACACATGCTCTTTTGAAATAGCTAACTCTTCTCTACGATTTTCAATTTTCAATTGTTGCAACTCATTACTACACTCCTCTAAACTATCACTACGTGCCAAATTATCTCGGTCTTCACTTTGGGACCTTAAACATTTGATTCATGTTTTTGTGAAATAGGTCTGAGACTCTTTTCTCTATCTCTAAATTGAAAATCGTTTACAATATTCTGAGTCTCACTCATACATTCACGCCTTTTTGTGTTGAGGTACCTGATCATCTCAACTCTTGACACTTTGCGTGGGCCAACTGGTTTGCTCACTGCTTGGCCTTGGGTGTGATCATTGTGCAAATTCAATTCTCGCGGCTAATTAGCGCGCTTGCACGTCACCGGGCCTACAACCTGATAAATACCATTTAACAGGGTACCTAGGAGTGAGCAAACCTTTGAACCCTGCTCATACACATGCAAAATAACCTTTACTTATTCGCACCTCACAACCTGCGTCATCAATTTTGCCAATTGAGATTAAATTCTTGCTCAAGTTCTCTACGTAGCACACGTCCCTAAGCTGAACCTCATTCATGCGCCCATTCAGTTCGAACATTAAAGTTACAGTTCCGTATCCAGTGATGTAAGAAACTCCTGTTGCCGTGAGAAGGGGTTCAGGCTCTACAACTTGAAAACCTGAAAAGGCACTTCGATCCCCACACATATGGCTTGAGGCACAGGTATCAAGATACCATTCACTTGACTTGTTGACATAGGCGCAATTTGCCTCAACTCGCACTTTTGAACCACTGGCGTCGGCCATCCACGCTGACATCATGGCTTCAGGTTGCTTCCCTTGCCTACCACGGCGACCTCACGCTCTGTAGCGGTTACTCGAACGACCTCGGCTCACATTCGCATCTGGGCAGTCTCTTGAAATATGCCCTTGTTTGCCGCAGGTGTAACAAACTCCAGACTGGCGAGATGAGGTCGCTTGGTCGTCTTCTTCATCGGGTTCGGCGCAATCTTGCGCGAAATGGCCCGTCGCGCCACACTTGTAGCATGTGATGCTTTTCAAATAAGCCCTAGTTGCTTCAGACAGGGAATCAACACTTGGTTTACAACTTTGTCCACTTTTCCCTCCAAACACTAATGCAGACGGCTGCTCATTGCTCTGCTCGGTTATCGCCACTAGTTTTCTCCTGTTGTTCTCGCTCAACAACGCGGTCAGGACGTTTTCATATGTAAATTTGTCCTTTTCCCACTGGTAGATGGCCTGGATCTGCATCTCGAAACTTTTCCCAACTCTAGAGAGTAAAATGTAAGCCTTGACGTGATCTTCTGGCTTGAGTTTGGGATTCGCAGCCATCATGTCATCCTCGGCCTTCTCTAATCTGCTGATAAATGCATCCAACTCCTCGTCTTCATCCCGACGGATGCCGTAAAAGAGTTCCACCAACGATGCCTCACGGGCTATCGAGCTCGGCTCGAACAACTTCCGCAAATGGCTCCAAACATCCTTGGCAGTCGGGCATTTCATAGCCGCCGGTTGCAATCTGGATACAAGGGTCTGCAAGATGATAGCCCTGGACTTGGCTTTGTTCTTCACAAACTTGGCCTTCTCGGATGCTGTGGCAGTGGGTAGGGGCTCGATTTCCTTCCCTTCGGCAAAGTCCCATACACCTTTTTCCTCTAGTAATAGGAGTACATCTATGGTCCACTGCACATAATTCAGGCGATCCAATTTTGCGATTCCTGACGCCACTGAACGTGTAAGATCCTTCTCTGACATCTCGACCTGAAAAAGTAAATGGGAAAAGGCAGAATCTCGCTCAAAATCGAAAAATGGAATTGTTACCGCTTTTTGCCCAATTTTGGATTATTGGGCAATTTTTCCTCTCTTATGGTCCTAGGCTCCAGTAACCACCCTCTGCTACCAGAAATAACTTTACCAATCGGTAATATAACAAACAATACCACCAGGGGCTGCAAACAATAAACCAAAAACCTCTGATCTCAGAATGCAATATTCCTAACAATTAAAACAACTAAATAAATATTTGCACAATGAACTTAATTGCACAAAAACCACATTTTCCAGTTTACACACCAACATTCGTCCCTATAAACTGAAAAATGTGTTAAACATAACACATGACCAAAACCTCTAACTTATAGGTAACAATCCCATGAACTTTTAGTATCTACCCAAAACACATGATAATATTTCCCCCTTTAAATAATAAAAGTTCCCAAAACAAATAACTCAATCATATATACGGACCAAATATGTCTTAACCAACTCTTTCGGCTCCGCTTTAACATCAGGGACACCCGGCTCAGACTGTAAGTGTCTCACTTGACTTAGCTAGACTAGATCCCTCTACAGGTGTAGGTTTCCAATTGAATAAATGGGGATCATATCTTTCTTTCAAAATGCTTTTAAAATAATTTTGCATCTCAGGTACACTTCTCAAAGCTAACTTAGAATTAAAATAAATATCTTTCCTTCCTTTAGGTGTCCCCGACTGCCTCTCTACTTCGACACGTTCCCAACCAGGTTTACTCATCACTGGGGTCCTCAATATCTCCTTAGGAGGACGCCCCAAAACAGAACTGAACTTTTGTCTCATTGTAATAGTCGAAGTCAACTGACCATTCACATCATCAGTCTTATCTGACACCTGTTTGGTAATGGATGCTGAGGGACTGATGTCATCATCCTCACTTTCACTTGAAACCCCTGGGTCATGATACGGTTTAATTTCTTGGTTTCCCTCCGTTTGAATGTTACTTGTTTTCCTTGTATTGCCAAATAATTCTTGCTCATTACAAACCACCTTATTTAACTCGTAGATCACATTTGAATTGGGATCCCAGACTCTGTAACCTATTTTGCGCATCGCATTCCCTACCAAATAGCCCTTCTTAAAAGTCCCTACATCATCATAGGCTTTTGGATTTTTAGCACTCACCAATGAACCTAAAACTCTAATATGGCCCATTGACAAGGCGCGATCACGCCACAAAACTTATGGGATTTGCCCTTTAATGTACAGATTAGGATACCTATTCAATAAATATGTGACCGACAACACAAGTTCAACTCACAAAAATTTTGGCATTCCGGTTTCTTTGGAAACACCGTTAACAAGTAAAATAACCGTATCAATAAAGGCTTTTGTCACATTCTTGACCTTGTCCTTGTCTAAAGAGGAGACAGCACTGGCCGCCACTCGATCAAGGAGGATAGCGGAAAGAAGCAAAGGTTCGGAGAATATACTTCGAGCACGATCCTACTTCACCAGTGAAAAGGAACCAGTGAAACGGATGCGGACATGGACGAATACGACAGCGAAGGAAAATTAATAGAGACTGACGTAGTGTTTGCACAAATTGGTCGCCGATTTTCAGCAACATGGTGCTCTCCAGGGCAGCGAGGAAACACTTCCTTCACCAAAAAAGAGGGAACAGCTAGCCCCAATACTCCAGCCAGCACAAAAGCGGGAGAAAAAGCCCCGTGCCATAGATGCAAAGCTACGGATCACTGGATCAGGGATTGCCCGCTGGAGCAAGCTGATCAGACGAAGAAGATAACTGACATCGTTAAAGCCGCCATGGCAGAACTTTTAAAGGAGTCAAAAAACAAAGAAGCGCAGGTGTCGAAAAAATAACTTCGCCACCTGCGACCAACCCGCTTCCGGATCGGAAACGGAGACGAGCTCAGTACTACCAACCAGCAAAATACTGGAAGAGTGAGTCTGACTCTTTCGCAATTGCGAAAAACCAAGTCAACAATTGGAAAAAAGGAGAGGAACCTCTCCTTAACGCCAAAACCACAGTCTGCTACCGTACCAAGTTTGACGTACGAGACGAGGAACAGACTACGTGTTGCGATATTCTGTTTTCTTATGTTTGTATTTATTCTGTACTCATTATTATATATAAGTTCTTTATTGATATTATGTTGAATATTTATATGTGTACAGTAAGCTACTGTACAATTATGTATTATGTGTTTATTTGTAAGTTGGCTATTTGAAGCCTCCGTAGTTTCACAATAGTTATTTTTAGGTTTGTGTTTTTAAATAAAATTTTACTCACTTGCCGGTTTGCTTGTGAGGTGTAAACTGCCTCTTCTTTATTCCACACCAACATGGGATTTTTCAGCACCAGATAATATGGTTATGGGCCCAGCACATTTTACACTACGTTTTGATGCGATTTCGTGAGTTTTTTGCGTTTTGGAGTGGTTTATGCCTGGTTTGGAGTACGAGTTCATGCGTCGCATTTTCGAGGCCTATTTGTGAGTCGCGATGTTTCGAAGTGAGCGGTTATAGTTTGTCTCCGCTCCAAGCGAGACAAACAAAGGTATTTTGTGAATTATATTGTTTTTGGGCTTTAATTGCCGCTTATATATTTTTTCTCAGTATTGGACACCATTTTCGATGCGGAACGAGCGAGCATGACGCCATTTTGGACACAATTGGATGTTTTTCGCCGAGCAATGCCATTTCCAAGCTGACTCAACATTGTATGTGCGGATTTTCGATTGGAGCAGCCATTTGTGCAACCTTTTGGATTTTATGCGAAAATTCGATTTTTGAGCTACTCTGAGAACTTCAAGTGCAAATTGATGACAAAATTCACGGACAATTAAGCCAGGAAGTCAACTCGGAAACTTACACCTTGAAGCCATCGCTCCTTTGGTGGAGATCTTTACTTTTTTGTGTTTTTGTCACTATTTGTCTTTTTCCAAATTTTTCACCTTCGAGGCTACCTAACCTTAAGGGACTTTTACTTTCATCCCGAGGATCTGGTACATGGTGCCTTCCTATCTATCATTTTGGGGGAAATTGTTGTGACATTATTTTATTTTCTTTTGAGCGATTTTCCAGTTTCGAAAAGGATCGGAACTGATCCTCAGTGGTTTGTGTAGATTTTTTGGTGTTATTAATTATTTTCTCGTGTAATTCTACGAATTTGAGTGGAATTTTCGCTAACCTATTGCGAGCCTATTACCGTTAGTTTAGGCATTTATTTGATATTTATTAATTTATCTACGATTTTTGGGGGAAAAATTCGTAGTTTCTCGAATTTTCGGTTTAGAAATTTTTGGATTTGTGCATGGTTTTTGATCCCAGCACAACAAGAGTTTGGCTTGTGGTTTCCAAACATTAATTTAAAGTTAGCAAATTCAGTTAACAATTTTTGGAGTTTTTTTTGGCTTGAGGTCAAAAATATTGTTTTGTACATTAACGAGTATAGTTAATGAGTTTAGGGATTTCTGGAAATTTAATTTAAATTTTCCGGAGAATATTTTTGCATTGTTAATTTAATTTTTGTTTGCGGTTTTTGCGAAATTAATAATTTTAATTCGCATAGTTAGTGGATTTAAATTTTTTTTGGGGGTTTCGCGTTTTAATTAATTATGACAGAACGCGATAGTGTGTTGAGTTTTAAAAAACTCAATGAATTTAATTACGTTAGTTGGAAAAGGGATATGCTAGCCTGCTTAGCAAGTAAAGGTTTAAGTCATTTTATAGATCCGAAGCACGTTGTTGTGCCCGGTGCGACAGTGGATGTGGTCACTAAATTTTGACACGGACCAATCGAAAGCAGGGGGCATAATTTTCCTTGGTATTGAGGATAAACTAAAATGTTTATTAGACAGGTTGACTGGACCAGTTGAACGATGGGAGAAATTGGGCAAGACTTTTGAACCCAAATCAAAAGCATGTATATCGAGATTATTGGGTGAATTTCATTTGGCCCAAATGGAGGAAAATGAAAGTATCATTTTGTTCCTTAATCGTATTACCCAGTTAGCTAGGGATTTAGAGTTGGCGGGCAAAAAGATTTCCGATGATGACATAGCATATCGGATGACATGTACTTTGCCGCCACAATACCACAACGTAGTTAGTATTATGCATCGTTGGGAAGATACAGAATTTATTCCTAGTAAAGTGGAAGCGATGCTGATTGAAGAGTTCGAAAATTTAAAGGCTAGGACTGCACACTCGAATAACAGTGGAGTTAAGGCAGGGAATAATGGGGATAATGCTTTGTCGACAGATAAAAGGAAATCTGGTAGGGATAAATCCAATACGGGAATTATCTGCTATAATTGCGGCATCAAAGAGCATTATTCAAAGGATTGCCGCAAGAAATCGAAAAAGGAGGTTACTTGTTCAATTTGTAAAGTTTTGGCAATTATTCCGCATCCTGTAGGAAGGTGAGGCCAAGTCCCAGTGGGAGTGGTTCTTTGTCCTATTCTGTGCCGTTGGACGCAGAGGCTTTAATTATTGATGTTATGAGTGTGCCTTCCGCAACAAATGAATGGATTTGGGATACCGGTTCGGGAACACATTTGTGTCATGACAAGGATTTATTTTTCTCAGTTGTCGATGGGCAAGCCTTATCAGATGAATGCGTATTCAAGGACCTTTAATGTCGAGGGTGTAGGTACTGTCGAATTTACTCATTTGGTAAACAATGCCCAGCAGAAAATAATTTTAAATAACGTGGGGTATGCCCCGACCGGCAAGCGCAATCTTATTAGCGGGTCACGTGCCATGGAAGCTGGGTGCTCATGGTCTGGCAAGAAAGACGAAATATTGGTTAGAAATAAGAATGAAAAACCAATACTGAAATTTACAAGGTCTAAGGGATTGTTTAAGTTAGTTGCAACTAAATGTAGTTCTAATTCCGATACTTTGGGGCCAAAGGCAATTAATGGGTTTAGTCAAAATAAAGTTAAGGGTAAATCATCTGGGAATTTTGAGTTGTGGCATCGAAGGTTGATGCATATTAATGTAGACTCGATGGTTAATATGTCAAAGAAGAAGATTGCGCGAGGTCTGCCAGATTTGACTAAAAAGGAAATGAACTGCATTACTTGCATAAAAGCTAAGCAAACCAAAAAGTATGGCAAAGCTAAAACCAAAATTACATCATCGGGAGTTTTGGATTTGGTTCATACTGATGTGTGGGGTCCTACCAAATATGAGAGCAAAGGTGGGGCAAGGTATTACGTGTCCTTCGTAGATGATTATACGAGATGGGTTAAAGTTTACGTG
>AFFK01019084.1:0-17672 GCA_000239455.1 Strigamia maritima
GTTACGGGCATGAAGGTCCTGTCGACCGTAGTCCGGCTATCTTGCCCACTGGCCACTCGATCTCGGCAGCCATCTGGTATAACCGCGTAAGCAGGTATATAAGCGGATGCATAACTGATTCACTGGCTTCATATTTGCCTCATAAATCAGAGGCGCCAAAGGCTTAATTATTACAATGTAAATCAAGCACAAAGGCAAATAATCATAGGTCAGTATCAGTATCAATGTCAAATCCGCAAGAAGCTCTACTTCCTGTTTTGCATGGCTTTTTATACTTGTCTAATCCCTTTATCACTGATAAGGGGATTATGACAAGATAATCCGATAGGGGATGAGTCATGATGGAATGTTCATCATGATATCATTCTCTAGTATCGAGGATAATATAAAATTATCCATCATTGAAATATTTACATATTTCAATCAGGGACAAGTGACAAAATATAAGCATAATTAACTCTATGATTTACATAGAGTTTATATCTTATTATCACAACATTATATTTATTAGGAATAATCATTAAGGTCATGCTAGCGCCCTCTTTGGTCATTCCTTGACCATATACAGATACTTGTATCATAGTCTCTAAGTTGACTTCTAAAGTCTACTTAACTACTATTTAGTTTTTATCTCTATCCCAACATCAAATAAACTCACTTTATTCATGTAAATAGGTATTCTGCTGTAACTTTGGTACACTCAGTGTACCATAGTTACAGTTCATAAAACTACGGGATTCGAGACCGTCACACGATTGAGTCGGGTGCGCCGCATTTAAACCGAATGCGTTGTTCTCGATTGGTGCCGAAGCACGTGACAGTTGGCGCTCACTCCTGATACAGGTAGCGAATGCCGCTCGGTCCGAGCAGACTCGATACAATCAAGCTTTGTCCATAAGACTGGCCTACATGCAAAAGCACAAGTATATTCTCGATACATTTACCTTCAGGTTTTTCAGGCCCGGCAACTACGGTCTTTACGGCATTATGCCTACTTTAATTTGGTGTGACAGCCAGCCGGTTTGTATTTACAAGCAAAAAGTGACAAAATGACTGAATGGTTACAGATACAAGTTACACATAGACAATCATATAGATTCAACATTAATTCAGTACAGAGGCCCAAAATAAGCTCTTGCAAGAGTTTATATACCATGGGACCATGGGGTTTCTTGAGTTTCTCCCAATCCGGGAGCAGGAATACTGATAAGCAGATTAGCTGATTTGCATATCAGTGAGTCATAATGAGTTGATCCAATCAAATCAACTCCTTGATCAAAGTTCTGTGAACCCCACAGAATAACTAAAATATTCAAAAAGCACATGGTAATATTTAGGGTTAACTTTAGTTGTATTTACATTTTAAGTATTCTTATCCCTAAATATTCTTAATAAATAAACATTTCCCAACAATATTTATTATTGTTTCGTACAACAATCACTTTTATCATGATTTATCGTAACTTTTCTAATAACAATAAATATACTTATTCATTGTATATTTCTCTTTTATATTTATCAAAATATAGAGAGAATATTTACCCAAATACTTTATCATTCAATAAATATTTTTCTTTCTTATTTCGAATTTGGCGCGATTTTAGCAAATCGCGCCCTCTGGTGGCAACTTTATAAGTTACTACGGTATTGAACCATCACATAGTTGTCCTGAATAGTGTCAGGTGTGGGTCTTCGCACATATGATTGACGTGGGAGATGTTTTCGGCATGACGGACCAGTACCCCTGTCAATATTTTGGTGAAGGGTCAGTGGTTGTCAGGAGTTTTAACAATGCGGTACTTCCCGATCTGATTTATCAATTGTATAGTTTTTTTTGTTTGATAATTGTGTGATTTGATATTTTGTTTTGGGTATAATTCTTATAATGGTATGTGTGGTATGACTGTATTTATGTTTTTATGGTTTGCTATTGTATTATTGTATTTATGTACTGTGTTTGTTCATAGAGGTTTTTATGGTTTTATAGTTTTCCAGAACTATAGGGGGCCGTGTTGGTTTTTATGTGCTCTATATTGTATATTATATGTTTATATGATCCTGGTAAACTTGTATTGATATTTTTTGTATTTACCAGTTGTCCATTCTGGACCTCTGTAGTATTTGTTCTTTAGAGCCCTCTGTAGTGAGTTGTATGTATTATTCACTTGCTTTTCACATGTCATCTGTGTTGGATGCAGGTAATAAAGTTTGCTTTCTTTTACTTGGGTTTCCTGCTTTTTTGGGATTCTGCTGCCTTTCCTGTGCTGCTGTGATGCAACCAACATAAAGAAAAAATGATGAAAACAATTTTGTTCTTATCTCCTATTTTACTTCTAGAGAGATTTAAAAAATACTTCATGAAAAATAAAAATAAATTCACATGAATAATGTTTATGAATGAAGTATGAAGGTAAAAACTCAATTTTGTTTCATTCATTAAAAGATGTGCACTTTATTGACAAATAATAGAAATTCACTCGAACAGATGTTATGAATGAAACTTTCACTTTATCATTATTAAACAATAAAGGTAAAATAGAGTTCAAAACTATTTTAAGATATTAAGCTTCACCTGAAGATAAAAAAAATCGCGCCCTCTAGTGGCAAATTACAATCTACTATGGTATTGAACCGTCACACATCACCCGTGGAAAAGTGAGTCCGTCCCGCCTCACAAGACATACTCATGAGGTTACTGAAACATGGTGATAAGGGAAGTTATTGAGGAATTTATTTAATTTCCACAAATGGTCACACAGATAACTGGATTCAATATTTAATTAAACATTTTCTTTTAAGATTTGGTTAGATAACTAATTAGACTTTTTTTTATTAATTTTTGATTATATTTTTAAATTATATTTTGATGTCTGTCGTCTAATAAATGACATCAAATGGTGAAGGAAGTGGAGTGGTGAAGTAACATTCAGTCTCTGATTCTGTTGGAGTCCCAGGTAGCTTAATGGTAAAGCACCCAACCGGCAATTGGGGGATCTGGGTTCAGGTCCCAGTCCGAGCTCCAATGGAGTCTGGGCTGTTTGTTTTTCACCAAGTGCTGTAGTTATGAGAACATTAAGCCATTGATTTCCAACTTTATTAAGATATTCTAAGGGGTTCACAGAACCTCAAACAAGGAATTGATTTGATTGGATCAAATCAATATGACTCATTATGAATCACTGATATGCAAATCAGATAATCTGCTTATCTCTGTATCTGTGCAGTATCTCTGTTCCCTGATTGGGGGGAACTCAGAAAACCCGGCACATGGTTTCATGGTATATAAGCTCTTGTAAGAGCTTATTCTGGGTCTTTGTATTGAATTTTGTGAATCTGTATGATTGTTTGTGTATAACTGTACCAGTGAATTCAGAGTCTGTATCACCTTGTAGTTTGTGAACCGGCAGGATTCAAATCCGTAAAGTCTGTAGCTTACCTGCCGTAAAAAGCAGAAGGTATATATACCGAGAATATAACTTGTTACTTTTGTATGTGAATTTATCGGATGGCTTTGCATTGTTATGCTGAGATCATCCTGGCCGGGTTACAATTCTTACCGTATCGAGGGATTGTTAACTGTCACTTGAAACAACGTGTTTGGTTATAATACGGAGTGTCATCTCTTTGGCCCAGGAATCTCTTTGATTCCATTTAACCAGTTTCTTCTCACTAATTTATTTGTAAAGTTTCCACAGAGTCTCTTTGGCTGATTTATGATCGATTCCAATCGTAAATCAGTGTCATTTACCGTATCGCGATACTACGTGGTATCACTATATAGTTTGTGACGATATAAAGTCCGAACGTTGTATGGATCGCGTCGTGCACCCAGTTAGGAGCCCAAAAATAGGACCAAGAATGCCGGAAAACATCTTTAGTAATTATTATTCTGTTATAGTTATTGTTTTTATTAGTTAAATGCAAGTTTTCCTGCTATTAGATTAATTTGGATTCTATGATTTATGTCTATATCTCTGTTATTGTTATATTTCGATATGTTAAGATCAGATAATCGTATTTTGCGATTATCTAGAATAAATGTTATGATTTGAGAAGTTCCTGTGTTATTATAATTATTTATGATTCATTTTCGATCCAGTTTGCACAAGTCTCTAGTTTTTCCTGTTGTTTTTATGGTTTCATGTTCTTATTTTGATAAGTGGAGGTTTTATGTAAGTTCCTTTTGCACGTTTGATTACTCTGCACTTTTGATATTTACTCGATATTGCTTAATATCCGAGTTCTGAAAAGCGAGATCGTCACATTATTACAAATATGGGTGGTGCACGCGCAATCTAAATACCAGCAATTGTCAACCGTATTAACTGTTGTCAACGCCAAATTTCCGGAAATAGACTCAAAAACATTATTATCAAAACAATTATTATCAATAACAGGGTTTGCATAATAAATACGATCCTTAGTAACACTTTTTGGTCTAACCCCACTTGCACTTGTTGAAACACTGGCACTTTCCACATTTTTAACAGGCCTTTGTTGCTTCTTAGGGCTCGGACAGTCCCATGCAATGTGCCCTGCACCTTGGCAATTATAGCAGGTCACTACCAATGGTTTCCTCTCACCACTTTGTTGCTGTTGTGTTGACTGTGTGTTCGGTGTGGCACTTGTATCAGCTTTGCGTCCTTTTGGCCATTGATATTTCGAATTTTTGCTTTTATTCGAATTAACTGCAGAATAAACCTTATCACTTTCACTTTTTGAAGATTGCACTTTCAACTCCGAATATCGGTGATGGTTTTCCTCTGCTAGGACCGCATTCGATACTTTTTCTCATTTGAAGTCATCGTCGGACCATTGATCAATTATCAACCTTAATTATAATAATCTCTGCCGCATCTGGCAATAAGTAAGTACGTTTTCATGTCCTCGTCAGCTAACTTCAGGGATGCATAATCCTTCGCTGCAGTATCGAGTCTGACAACAAAAGACAACATGGTTTCATCTGACTTCTTTTCAATTAGGCAGAGTTCCTGCAAAAGCCTCATTTTACGTGATCTGGTGCTTGGTGCAAAGAAAGATTTCAGATGCTCCCATACTTTCTTTGTGGTGTCATATTTTGCAGCAGCATGACGAAATTCGGGTGAAATTTAATTAATAAGTATGGCCCGAGATTTTACCTTTCGCCTCTCATACTTGTCTTGCACAGATTCACTCGCACCAGCAGCAGAAGCCTTGCCAAAACCTGTTTCATCAATAAATCCATATAATGCGCTCTCCTGCATTAAAAGTTGTATATCTAATTTCCAATTTTCATAATTGTCTCTTGTAAGAAGCTGCATGTGGCTGGCCTTAGACTCTTTGTTGATCTTTTCTTTAGGCATGATGAGAAATTTGTCTGAAAAATCACAAAACTTGGAACAGCAAAAATTCTAGTTTTAATTATTTAAATTTCTTATAGATTTTGGCCCCACTAGGTTCCTTGGGGCACAGAATAGCAGCATAACCATCCTCTCTGCTACCAAATGAACTCTTATCTGCAGTGGAATGGCCTAGAACATGAGTTCATATACTTAGAGTAGGCGCTGATCAATCAAAATCCAATAATCCGAACGAAAAGTCATTAGAGACGCTTTTAACAAATTTGGACGCAAATCCGATGAAAAGATGCCGTCGCCGGTTGATGCCGTACGGACGACTTATATGCGAGGCGCCCGTCCAACCGCTAAACGTTGCGAACTTCTCGAAAAGCGGTCTAAGCCTCTATAGGCTTATCTGCGAGTCCCGCGACGTAAATTCACTCGTTTTGTGCCGTAAATTGTGCCTGGTGGCCGCGTTAATCCACGCTTATCTGCCACTTAGTGTAATTTTATAGTAAACGACAATTTGAACTCACACTTGACTGAAAAACTCCAAAAACAAAGTATTTTATTCATTTCGGACACGAATAGCTGACATCTTGCATCAGGTACAGGTAAAAACTGAAGGTAAAGTGTCATGTGATCTGGCAACTCTAAAAACTGCTTACAGAGTGGTCACATGACCTATAAATACAAAAATAGCTTCAATATCAAAACTATAATTCTGGGCTAGCAATTTAACATTAATTTAACATTATTCCACTTGTATAAAAACTAATAAATATATATATTATGTCAAATTGCTTTCTGTAATTATTTAACCTTAAATAATGACACTTAGGCAAATCACACGTAACAATTCAATTAAATTGAATTGCCACGAGTTTACAATCATCTAAACACATATATTGTTTACAGAATTGTCCGTTTATAAATAACAAATAAATATAGGACATGACACAAGTAAAAACTAATTACCAATGTCATGTTTACAAACTTTTTACACTTAAATTATTTTGTAAACAATTCATATCCATATGAAATCAACTTTATTAAATATGAATATACAAAATACGCTGACACGACTACAAATAATCCATTCGGACGTTTACGAGCCAGTGTGGAACAAATGGATAGGCAGGGTAAGATATTTTTTTTTAACGACTATTCCAGGAAATTATAGCATCTGAAGTTCAGGTTTGCGAACAGGAAAAACACGAGAAAAACAATGAGAAATGGTGCAAAATGGCGTGATGGCACTAGCTACGTCATGCATGGTCACTTTTAGGGTAGTATATGTGACGGTTCAATACCGCAGTATATTAGAAATTGCCACCAGAGGGCGCGATTTGTCAAAATCGAGCCAAATTCGAAATAAGAAAGTTAAGTTTTTATGGAAATAAAAATTGTTTTTGTTAAATGATAAAAATATTTTAGTAAATATGCTCTCTATATTTCGATAAATGTAAGAGAGAATTATACAATAAAATATATATTCATTGTTGAAGAAAAAGATACGATAAATCATCCCTAAAAGTGATTATTATGACAAACAGTAATAAATATTGTTGTAAAATGCTTATTTAAATGAAATAGGACTAATTAGGGAAAAGAATACTTTAAATATACATATAAATACAGTTAACCCTAAATATTAACATGTGCTTTTTTGAATATTTGAGATATTCTAAGGGATCCACATAACTTCGATCAAGGAGTTGATTTGATTGGATCAACTCATTATGACTCACTGATATGCAAATCAGCTAATCTGCCTATCAGTATCTCTGCTCCAGGATTGGGGGAAACTCAAGAAACCCCATGGTCTCATAGTATATAAGCTCTTGCAAGAGCTGATTCTGGGCCTCTGTACTGAATTAATGTTGAATCTATATGATTGTCTATCTGTAACTTGTACCTGTAACCATTCAGTCATTTTGTCACCTTTTGCTTTAAATACGAACCGGCAGGCTGTCAACACCAAATTAAAGTAGGTATAATGCCCTAAAGACCGTAGTTGCCGGGCCTGAGAACCCAAAGGTAAATGTACCGAGAATATACTTGTGCGCTTGCATGTAGGCCAGTCCTATGGACAAAGCTTGATTGTATCGAGTTCGCTCGGACCGAGCAGCAATCGCTACCTGTATCAGGAGTGAGCGCTAACTGTCACGTGCTTTTTGGTACCATTTGAGAATAACGCATTCGGTTTAATGCGGTGCGCCCGACTCAATCATGACGGCCGAGGAATCCTCTTTGGATTTCATAACCTGTAGGTGTTTAGTAAATCCAACATGTGATTTCAACCTAATTGTGGCTGTGTTAATGTCAAAGATTGTCGTAACACAGCTCTGATCTTTTTTGTGTTTATAACAAAGGCCCGTGTTATAATAATTGCCAATTAGGCATTTAAAATGTTGTCTGCTATTTTATTTTGGCAATTATTGGTCATTAACAGGTATTTTGGAATTATTAATGTAGTTAATGATCTTGGCCAGTTTACCAAATTGGTAGTTATTGATTTCATGTATTTTCTGCACCAATTTGGTCCATTTGTTTGTCATTTCTCCTTTCAGAGAACTGCATGTCAAGTGATCTAGATGTATGACATCAGTTCTCTATTTTACAAAGCATTTCCATCACCTAGGTGATGAGTGGCTATTTTTAGCAATGACTTAATGCTTTTATTCAGCCCGAGACTACAATTTGTCTCGGGCCTTCTTCTTCCTGTCCAGGTTCAGCCAAGATGGCGCCTGTAAAGTGCTCCTGCCAATAAACAAGTTGTTTTACATGTTTGGACCGTTTGAGAGTGAGTTTTCTCGAAATTACATGCATTAACTCACTTGCGGCATATAAGCAGTTGGTCTGCGGCCGCCGAGAGCCTTTACGCGGCCGAAGAAGTACGCAAAGTCACGTCGCCGGTTCCGAGACGTAGTGCGCGAGTCGAAGTTCACGTACGTCAGCCAGAAGCCGCTCGTCCCGCATGCGGCTGAAATTCAGCGAGAATTCCCTACATCGTACCGCAGCAAAGCACGGTGCACTTTTGGTTTTCACCTTATTGGGGTATTTTTGATGTTCAGTGCGTACCAGTCGAGTCGAAATTCTGATTTTACTGTCAGATACCAAGCAAGGCTCGAGGAACACAGCCAGCCTATCGCCGGAGCTCTCAGATGCATATTTAGGGCCGACTTTTGGGTCGACGGGAATCGCGTATACTTTTGGCCGCAGCCGGGCCACCGAGTCCCGCCGTGCGATCTCGGATTTTCCATCCAAAATCAAAATTTCCAAAAATTGCAAAAATTTGATTTCTACCAATTTCTTCACCATTACAGTGCTCGTGGGTCCTGGCCAAACCTATTCCACAACATAACCGACTTCTTCCCGCTAATTTATACTTTTATTTAGCCTTTTATCAATAGTTGTACATTTGTTTAAATGCACGCAATTATTAGATTCCCTCGAATGTAATAATTGGGAAATAGTAAAGGGTGAGTTTTCACCGCAATACTCGAAATACAGGTGTAAGTCGATACCACGTGGTATCGCGAATTTGTGACGATCATCCGTCCGATGAACGCTGATAGTCGCAAGATTCAATAGTGCATTACCCCGATTAGGAACCGAGAAATACCAGGAAACACCAGAAGATTCGTAATATTATTGTTTTTATGGATTTAACATGTTTTAAGCCTCTGTAAGAATAGTTAAAAGTTTTACTAGTTTATTACCAGTCTCCTGGTCCTTAGATTAACTTATTTCGATAGGTTTATAAGTATTTTTCTGCCACTGCATAATTTATTATTGTTACATCCTGATATAGTAGAACCCGGATCATTGTAAATTGCAATGATCCAGAATAAATGTTAACATTTGAGAAATTCCTTGTTTTTATGTTTATTTACTTTTACAAAGATCCTAGTTACGTGTTTGCAAGTGTGTTTTATAGTTCTCATGGTTTCTTGTTCTTGTGACAAATGGAGGTTTTTCTACAGTGTAAAGAAAATCCACGTGTTCTTATGATTTCTCCCTTTAGTCCCGATACAAAGTGTAAATAGCACTCTAGGAAAAAGCCAGATCGTCACACGTGGAGGTTCTACCGAGATAGAATAATTCATCCGAATTATTCTAAATTTGTCTAGTTTTAACTTGCATTCTGTTTCGGATATTTTTTTGTATTGTATTTAATTCCTTGGAATTTTTGTCAAATATAATATTTTAGGTAATTTTCGGAATTCATTCGAATGATTAAAATTACTTGGTTAAAATTCCATACGGAATGAGATATTGTTATTACCGATTAAAAGAGTGATACAATGATGAAGTTAAAATGTTAGATAATATTTGATTTTATTTTTACAAGCTACTACTCTTACAAGTTTCAATCACTTTTGAGTTTTATGTTTGGATCGAAATATGGCTGTAATTCTTTGGAACATGGCTGGAGTTATAGACTATAAGTAATTCTCGGGTTATTTATGCGGTGCTGGGTACCTGTCAAACTGCTGTCTCGAGATTTACCGCAGAGTCGGAGTGAAGGTATTCGAACCTTGTTTTACTAGCCTAGAAGAAAAGTGAAAAAATATTTTTGGTCCAAAATAATTCTCACATTGATATAGAACTGTATCTCTAAAATCAAATATAGACAGGGGACCCGAAAATACAAATTTTGATGGTCCAAAAGTAGAACTTTGGAATAATTAATTAATCGGCTCGAAACCGCCCTTAAAATTGTTATGATTGGTGAGCTAACCAGCCCAATTGTAATAATGAGTGAGCGCGGGTTACGATGATTTCTTATTCGGCTTTAGAGAGATTTAATATTTTTCTGCTTTTAGTGTGACTAATTCGATGTTTCTGGAAGTCACATTTGTCAGTTCGGTACTCTGTAAATCCGAAAGGTGAATAATTTACATAACTTGTCCAAACAACAAGCTTTATGTAGATCCATGTGAACCACTAAACTTAAACACTTACGAAAACTTGCTAGCAGAGTATGAAAATCTCTACATTCCCAGAAAAGTCTGTCAAAAGAAATTTTGGAATTTGAATGAATTTCACCATTTCACGTTAATGAAAACATTAACAACAAAAAAAAAGTTCTATTACCTTAGATACATTTCAAAACTCTTGAAATGAAAAGAGTAAAATTTTCTTCGATCGATCGATCTGCAATTAGTTCCAATTTTCGATAGAGCTCTATAAGGATCATACTAGGTTGGTAAGGTTTAAAACACTTTATAAGTGAATACCAATGGTACTAGCATGTTGGGTCAAATACCTGTCATACTGCTGTTTCGAGATTTACCGCAGAAACAGAGTGAAGGCGCTTGCCCCAGAGTCCTGCGTATCGTTTAAAAAAGAATGAAAACAGGTTGAAAGAAAGATTTAAATAACTCTTAATTTAGGATTTTAATATATTATATTTTATTCCCAGAACTTTTGTATAAATATACTAAAGATAACTTCTTATAAAAATAAGAACCACTGCATAATTGTTTGTTGAAATTAATAAGTAATAAAAACACATTTATAAAAGTTTCGGTAAGTAGTTTATTTGTTCTAAATCATTCAAGATAAACCTATTTTGAAATTTATATGATAACACCCTACCACGGGGTGAAGTCATACTAAAATAAAAATAGTGTTTTATAAAAGAAATATAAATTCTATGGAAAAATGGTAATTCGGTTCGAAACCTACTTCTAAGAAATTGATCAAATTCTTAGAAGGGGAGGAAGGAAACATAGAGTAAATAAAAAATTTAAGAAAATTTTATAAATAAACTATAAGTTATAGGAAAAATATGGGAACCAATATAAATATATCCTAAAGTTCTTCGAGATAATAAATACTAATACACTCCGCTAGGAGCAGTAAAGTCAGTTAGAAAAAACGTATTCATACAAAATAAATCCAACCCTTGCTGATTGGTTAAAACTGACCAATGTCTTGTATACGTCTCCGATACTAGTAAACAGTATATAAGACAAAATAAATGACAACATTGTCATTCGTATAGTTTAATAGACCTCAGACTAATATCCAGGAAAAAGATGTTGCCAACTATTTCCGAAAAATCGACTTCGACCCCGATGATGGACGAAAGGACGCTACCCCTCCATACACCTATGAGAGACGGACTGCCCATCCATGCGTCGGTGTCAAACCCGAATAACCAACCATTAAGAAACCTTGGTGAAAGTTCAACTGAAAAAAGCCAAGAGAAAGTAGAAACCATGCAGGAATCACCTGACCTTGCTGAATTTTGGAGATTGTACGATCTTCTACCAAATAAATTCAAGAATGTGGAAGAGGCATGGTGATACGTTGCAGAAGCAATGAAAGACCCGCTAATGAATAACTTCCTAATAGCCTTGCGTTCAGTAAGAGAAAAAGAGAATACAACCCTAGAACAAATAAACATAGTTGGAAGTGTCGAAATCGACACAAGTAGCACAGCTACACAAACCAATTCCACCGATAAAAACATTTCGACTGAAAAAGAAAATCAGTCAGAAACCCCCAATATTGTGGGAGATAGAGGAAGTGGGATACGAAGAATCCTCCCTAAAAATGGGGAAAATCTCAAGGAATACTATGCCAGGCGACAGCCGGCAAGAGAAAAGACACCTTCGTATAACCCCGAAGAAGAAAATTCTTCAGGAGAGGAGTCCCTCTCTCCCGTAAGAAAGGCGAGATCCAAATCACGACGACATCGTCAATCATCTTTTTCCGAATCTTCATCGGGCAGCAGATCTCCCCCCGTTCAAAGAAAAGCAAAACTAAAAAGAAAAGTTCAAGAAAAACGTCTAAACGGACAAATGCAGCCACAGGACTGCACTTGAGTCTAGAAGAACTCCAAGCATTAGGAAATGCATGGGGCAGGGGAATAACTAGGGCACCAGACGTCCTAACAAAAGAACAGAAGCCGGGTCTAGTAAGAACCAACTGTCCTTTAAAAGAAACCGATGTCGCTACCTTTAATGACGAACAAACACACTGCTTACGATTTCTAAATGCAATAGATAGATAGATAGATAGAATTGAGTTTATAGACGTAAGCGACGACTGAGGTCATACACGTCTTTTAATCTGACCAATATAAATCTGACATAAACACATTTGACCATTGATAAACACTACATTCGTACATTCCATTGCAGAATGGAATGCAGCATTAATTTAACCAAAAAAATAGTCAAAAACAGAGACAAAAGCCACAGAAGAAAAAGCGGAGCAAAAAAGGGAAGAAGAGACAGATAACCAGAGGACCCATTAGCACCACTGCAGCGGAAAAAGAAAGTGCCACAGCGGAGTGCCCAGGGGAGGCCACGAGGAGGCTGGGCTTGGAAGTTTTCTCCCCCCTAAATGCAATAGAAGCAGTAGTTCCCATGAAAGGAATTACTTTGGATGAAGTAGTAAAAAATGGGCTAGCCCTATTTCTAACAGGGTCGGCATACACGTGGTATGTCCAAAACTTAGATAACTTTATCAACTGGGACGACTTCGTCTACAAATTCAAAGATCGATTCGACCTTTCTGTGATAGCAAAAGTAAATTTGCTAAAACATATGAAGCAAAAAGACAATGAGTCTTTCTATACCTTTGTATTAAGGTATAACGATTTATGGGTACAACAAGACACTGTCACCCCTCAATCCGCCGCTTTTAACATTTTTTCGAATGTCAACCAGAATGGCAAAAATATTATCAACTCAACAGGGTTAAGAAAATACGAAAATTTTACTACGATCTTATCTAGGGTCACAAAACAAAAATGCATATACGACGATTCGGATCCTAATCCAAAATCTTCGACAGTAGAAAAGAAAGAGGAATCTAGACAGAAACCTCACTTTCACAGAAATCACAATAATAAGAAACCTCATGACTACGTGAGAAACCTAGAAATAAACGAGACCGAGTTGGAATCAGTATTGGATAAATACGAATATTCTGATTCAGAAGTTGAATTAGAAGCTAGGGTACAATTGTACCACGCCGCCCTAGAAACAGGTCGTCCAAAAGGAAATTGTTTCTTCTGTAAAAAGCAGGCCATCAACGGACTGAGTGCGAATCGTATTTGGCATGGTGTAAAAAGAACGGAAAAGAACCAAGAGGTCAAAAACGTTCAACAGAAGAAACAGATTCCACACTTGTGGAAACAGCCCAAAAGAAGGCAAAATCAACATAGATTACCCAAGAGATATTGGACAAAATGGTCCAAAATATGGAGGCTAGGATACAAAATTCAGTTCAGAAGAGTCTGCAGCCCACATTGGATCAAATGCTAGCAATTGCAAAATCGTTAGTCGGTCCAATAGTCCCAGTAACAGAAGAGAGTATTCAAAAAAACTGATTAAGGGGGTTACCGAAACCGTCCAACCCCCTGAATCGGAAACTTTAATTGAAGATATGATAATAGATGCATTTAAAGAATTAAAAGTATCTAAAAACGACTCCAGCCAAATGGGTGGAGTATGTGAAAATATCGATCAAATGATCAAACAATTAAATAAATTATCGTTAGAAACAGATGATTATAACAAAAACAGTTTTCAAAAAAGGATTCGGAAAATAAAAGATTGAATTCAAAAATTAGAAGGAAACCTTGGAGAACTGAACAAGAAAGAGTTAACTACATTCGAAGATTAATTACGGCTGAAGATAGCCCTCGAATGCAAGTAACAATAGGTGGACTCACCTATAATGCTTTAATAGATTCAGGCGCTACTCAGTGCTTTATTGGTGAACACATGTTAACTAAAACCGGATGTCTTCCCGATTACATTCAGGAAGCACCACCTAACATGAAAGTTTGTGCTGTAGGTATCGAACACACACCAGTGGGACAAATAACTCTTTGTATCGAATGGAATAATCAGCTTACACCCATGAATTTTTTCATTTTACCAAAGGGAGTATGCTCTTTAATTATTGGTCATAATTTTATGAGAAGGGTTCATTTGAACATGCATCCTGGTGATGGATACTTTTCATGTACCCGGATACCAGGATTAATAATTCCCTATGTCCCCTATTCGGAGGGATTTAGAGAAGCGTCTCTAAAAACAATATTTGTGTATAACACGGAGTTTGTTGATATATTTCTGTTTTTATTTGAATTTATTCTATTTATTAATTGTATTATTAAGTTGTTACCAGTAAGTCACTGTAATTTTTATTTTTGGAGTTACTTATGTATTGGCCATCCAAAGCCTGCGTAGGATTGGCGCTAGTTGTCATGGTTTTTATAAAACTTAGCACTTGCGTATTTGCGTTTGCTCCGCACACACCTGGCTCATTATTTCTGCATGTCAACACAGAATTCAGCTCAACTTTGCTACATTTCAACATGGTTATGGGTTTCAGCAGGTTTGCTACTGCATTCCAATGTATTTAACTGGTTTTTCTGTGTTTTTGAGCGTTTTTGCGCTCATTTCGCGCCCGGAGCTGTTTGTTGGATTTTGTTGTGATATTCTGTGTTTGTTTGAATTTATTCTATATTGTATAAATACTTAATTATAGTTATTATGTTTAATTTATTTATATGTGTCCAGTAAGTCACTGTACAATCATGTTTTATGTAAAATATGTAAGTTGGCTATTCAAAGCCTCTGTAGTTTTTTTAAGAGTTATTTTTAGACTTAATAAAAGATTACTCACTTGCGGTTTTGCTAGTGTGATGTGAACTCTGCCTCATTTTTATGTCTCCAAAATACATGAAATTCCAGCAACAAATAACATGGTTATGGGTCTTAGCATTGTGGACACTGTGCTCTAATGTATTCTCGTGAGTTTTTGGCGTTTATGAGCACATTTTGGCTCATTTTGAGTGCGGAGGTACTTTTTCGAGTTTCGAGGCCTATTCGTGAGTTCGTGAGGCCTAATCGCGAGTTGCGAAGCATAGAAGTGAGCGGTTTATGTTTGTCTCCAGCTCTGTGGAGACAAACAAAGGTAATTATTATATTATCTTGTTTATTTGGCATTTTACTGCCGTGTTTTCAAATTTTGCAGTCACGGACGCCATTTTGGTCACCTTGTGAGTCTAACCAAGGTTGTTTGGACCCGTACGGATTTTTGCTGTGCCAGGACGTCCGACAGCTAATATCGCCGCTTCAAGAAAGATTTTTGGTGTTATGTGACCGTTTTCTGGATATTTTCGGATCCTTGGATGTATCTTTGACTTCGAGAGCAACTGATGACAAAATTTACGGACAATTAAGCCAGGAAGTCAACTCGGAAGTCTACACGGAAGCCGACGCTCCTTTAGTGGAGATCTTTACTTTTTTGTTGTTTGTCACTATTTGTCTTTTTCCAATTTTTCACCTTCGAGGCTACCTAACCTTAAGGGACTTTTACTTTCATCCCGAGGATCTGGTACATGGTGCCTCCCTATCTATCATTTTGGGGAAAATTGTTGTGACATTATTTTACTTTCTTTTGAGCGATTTTCAGGTTCGACAAGGATCGGGCTTGATCCTCCGAGGTTTTATCGAGATATTAATTGATTTTTGGGTTGTTTTTGTGAATTTGAGCGGAATTTTCACAATTTTTGGTGTGTTTATTGAAGATAAACTAGTCAGTTTTGATATTATCGAGCTCTATCGCTTTGTTTACGGATTTTTGAAAGAAATTCATATTTTTAGAATTCTTTTATTTAAAAAGAATCGAATTTGTGCGTGGTTTTTGATCCTTGCACAGTTACAGTTTAAATTAAGTTTCTTAAGCCTGAGTTTAGTGTTAGCGGAGTCAGTTAACAAATTTTCGAGAATTTTTGAAATAGAATTTTTCAAATTATTTGGGTTTTTGGGGTTTATTTTTGGCAAGTTGCGGACATATTTCGCATTAATTATATATTTTAATATATTGTTTATAATATTTATTTAATATATTTAATTAATATATTTGGGGTTTTCACGTAATTTATAGTTATATTACGGGAAGTTTTTGCGAACTTAATAGTTTTAGGTTCGTAGATTTAATTCTTGATATTTTGTTTTTGGGAATCGCGTTTTAATTTAATATGGTTGAACGCGAGAGTGTTTTGAGTTTTTAAGAAACTCAATGAAACAAATTACGTAAGTTGGAAGCGTGATATGTTGGCTTGTTTAGCCAGTAAGGGGTTAAGCAAGTTTATTGATTCAAAACACGCTGTTGCTGCCGGTGCAACAGCAGATGTTATTACGCAATTTGATACCGAGCAATCTAAGGCGGGTGGTATTATTTCTTAGGAATTGAGGATAACTAAAATGTTTATTAGATGGTTTAGTCGGGCCGGTTGAGAGATGGGAGAAGTTGGGCAAGACATTTGAACCCAAATCCAAAGCGCGTATTTCTAGATTATTGGGGAATTACCACTTAGACAACAAATAAAAAAAATAGAAAGCATTATTTTATTTCTGAATCGGATAACCCAATTAGCGAGAGATCTAGAATTAGCCGGCAAGAAAATTCCTGATGATGATATAGCTTACAGGATGACCTGTACCTTACCACCCCAATATCATAATGCAGTTAGTGTTATGCATCGTTGGCCAGATGCCGATTTTATCCCTAGTAAGGTTGAAGCGATGCTAATAGAAGAATTTGAAAATTTAAAAGCGCGGAACATGCATTCAAATAATAGTGGGATTAAAGCTGGGAATAATGGGGATAATGCTTTGTCAACAGACAAAAGGAGATCCAGTAAAAATAAATCCAATACGGGAATTATTTGTTACAACTGTGGAACCAAGGGGCATTATTCGAAAGATTGTCGCAAGAAATCGAAAAGGAAGTCACTTGTTCGATTTGTAAGGTTTTGGGTCATTATTCCGCATCCTGTAGAAAGGGGAAGTCTAACGTTGCTAGTAGGGGTAGTTCTGTATCCTACTCCGTGCCGTTGGACGCAGAAGCTTTAATTATTGATGTTATGAGTGTGTCTTCTGTGACAAACGAATGGATTTGGGATACCGGTTCGGGGACACATTTGTGTCATGACAAGAATTTATTTTCTCAATTGTCGATGGGCAAACCTTATCAAATGAATGCCTATTCAGGGACCTTTAACGTCGAGGGTGTAGGTACTGTCGAATTTACTCATTTGGTAAATAATGCCCAGCAGAAAATAATTTTAAATAATGTTGGGTATGCTCCGACCGGCAAACGTAATCTAATTAGCGGGTCACGTGCCATGGAAGCCGGGTGCTCATGGTCTGGCAAGAAAGATGAAATATTGGTTAGAAATAAGAATGAAAAACCAATACTAAAATTTACGAGGTCTAAAGGATTGTTTAAGTTGGTTGCAACCAAATGTAGTTCTGATTCCGAATCTTTGAGGCCAAAGGCCATTAATGGGCTTAGTAATACTAAGGT
>AFFK01019087.1:0-20405 GCA_000239455.1 Strigamia maritima
TATCCGAACACCCTACTTAATTCCGCAGATATGCAATTATTTCTCGACAGGGAATGGGAAATCTGAAGAAATCCACTCACCACGTTGGAAATTACGCACACATCTCCCCCTAACTACTACAGCACTATTTTGTTATCGGCTGTAGCCTAAATTTTATCAGAATAGACTAGTGGACAGGAAGTTGTTATAGACTGAGTAATAGAAGTGTATTATATATCAGGGATGATATTTTGTGGCCATTCGACCACATCACGCATCACAAGATACAGGTCTACACAACAGATAAAGTGGACTACCCACATGAATAGACACCTGATCGACTAGCAATTCTCACACACCAAACATCGCAACCAAATCTTGGTAGAACCTCCACGTGTGACGATCCGATATTCGGGGAAATTACCAAGTGATAATAACCTCGAGATACCGACTAAATCACTACCAACTACGCGAGATCTGGAAGTGATAACCTAGTGTGTGAAAATTGTACGGAAACTCAGGGGGAAAATATACACATAACTTATCAAAACATGACAATATGAGTTTATTAACAGAGCACTGACTAATGAGTTACTTATACAAATCTAAAGCCAGGAATAATATGCTATCGAACATAATATGATAATATAAATATATGAGGGTGAATCTGGATTATGTCTAGGTCTGGAGCTCTATCTGTCATTCCTGGTTTGTCTGAAGTGGTTCTAACAGGATTGGGATGGAAGGTCAATCCAACTAATGGTTGACTTTTGGCTGTATTCGTCACAAGGTTTGGGCTGACATTGCCGAGTGACAAGATGTCCCAGACAGATGATGATCGATACTCGGGCCATCTGACCAGAGTGTCGCTAATAAGACAATACGATAACATAGATACCTAAACAAGAGTTGAGTGGGGTGTCGCGTGGGTCAAGTAACCCACTTGGCCTTCATCCTTATAGTCCGGCGCTCCGCATCGCGACTAACACGTTAATAGATAATTATCCAACCTAAAATAGAGTGGTCATGATAACTGGCACGTCCAGATCAACAATCACCACTCTCCAATGTGTCACAACATCATGTCATCATCACTTTTGTATATTCGCGGTACATAGGCCTTCATAACATAAATGCTATGGCTCACTACGGTCTTTACGATTGTTGCACCTGCCGGTTCGAGAGTCTTAAAAGCGTTCTGAAACCACGTCAACTAGGTAAATCTGAACATAATATAATATATCTTTAAGGGTAATCTGGAACCAAATAGAGCTCTGCGAGCCCTTTTATAGTGGTTGCTCACTTGGTGGTCAGCCTGTGTCCAATTGAACATCAGTATGACCATTGGAGGCGGGCACTATAAGCTTAACTATGACATGCAGGGAGTTGGGCCAATCGGCACAACTTCCTGCCAGAGTCCAAGTGAACTCTGCTTGACCAGGGTCAAGGGTCACCTACACAAACTAGGAAGTGGGTCGCAGGTGCGACCAATTACCCAGCTACACATGAAAAGAGTAATTGTTGTAGGGAATTCCTTACAATACTTTTCCTAAATAATAATCACTTTTACAAGTGATTTCCATCCCATGTATAAATAATAATGTGAAATATTATTTATCATAATTCAATAAATATACTCTCTGTTATGAATTATTTACTTGTCAAACTGTTCTTAGTTACTTATTAAACCCAAAAGTGAGAATAATCGATAGCTGGAGTTTGAATTTGGCGCGGACAAACCGTCAGCGCCATCTAGTGGCAGAATAATAAGTAGTTTCCGATTTTGGACCGTCACAAACTCATCTAGATTATAGGGAATTTTTAACGCTTGCTCACAGTAGTCCTGGAGTTCTGGCCTACTTCTAAGGGGAATTTTGCAACCTGGCGCATAAAAATAAATATCCCACTTGCCCTTTGTAGCGCCAGACTGGCGTTGAACTTCCACACGCTCTCATCCTGGTTTGTTAGGGATTGGAGCCCTATTAAAACCTTTAGAGGAAGTTGGCTTCAAAGGTGTCGTAGACACAGGTACAGGTTTCCTCCGAGAAGAATCGTATAGGGGGATTTCCTGTACATTGGGGCGCCTTTGAGGCGCTTTAGGAGCTGGACGTACAGGGGTTAAAGGTTGAGGTTGGTTAGGGGAACTGTCGTCATCACGGTCATCACTAGACTCGACAGATGGGTTATAATGGGATTCCCTACCGTCTAAAATATTGAGAGGATCATCATTAATATAGTTTGAAACCACATCTTTATATAAACGGGACTCATCGAATTTAACATGCTTAGATTCGTAAACATTATTAGAAATTGGGTCCCAAATGCGATAACCCTTAGTACCCATCGCATAACCAACAACTACTCCCTTCCAAGCCCTAGAATCTAATTTACTGGTCCTATTGGCTTTAGGTATATGAACATAAGCCAAACAGCCGGGAATCCGCAAATGAGAGACAGACAATGTCCTTTTGCGGAATAAAACATAGGGGATTTCATTTCCAAGCCTCGAATGAGGATGTCTATTTTTTAAATAGATCATTGTCGTGGCCAACTCGGCCCACAATGACTTGGGTAAGCCAGAGGACAACAGCATAGCTCTAATGCTATCCAAAACCGTACGGTTAATACGCTCGGCAACCCCATTCATCTCGGGGCTATAGGCGTTGGTTCTTTGAATTTCAACACCTAATGTGTCCAAAAATACCTTAAAATCCCCTGAGGTGAACTCACCTCCGCGATCAGTCCGGATAGCCTTAATTTTAGACCCACTAATCCTCTCTATTCTAGTATGAAATTTTTTATAAGTTTCAAAAACCTGACTTTTGGCCTTTAGGAGAAAAATCTATGAGTAGCGTGAGCAATCATCTACAATACAGAACAGGAACCTCGCACCACCTAAAGATGGGATTCTACACGGGCCCCATAGGTCCATGTGTAGGAGTTCCAAAGGATTCTTAGCAACTAATGAATTCTCTGATTTAAAGCTAGCCCTAGTTGACTTTGATAACTCACAGTTGTCACAGATAGTGTTACAGACTTTCTCATTGAAATCAACACCTTTAACATTTTTATCACAAATTAAATGATTTAAACCTTTAGTGTACATATGAGCATATCTCTGATGCCACATATTTACACTAATGGCGTGACTCTCGAGCTTGCTCGTTTCACTAGACTCTGTATTGCCATTTCCAGAAATTTTAACATTTAAATCGCCTTTGGCACCTAAACTACTGGCTGGCTTAAATTGAACAGGTCTTTGCACGCGGTACAGCCCATCATCAAGCTTACCGTGTAACGAGCAGACTTTAGAATCAGATTTATACACTTTTAACAAATCATTATAAATCAAAATGTGAAATTTGGCACGATCAATTTTTCCCACGGAAATTAAATTACGTTTAAAGCCCTTAACGTAATAAACACTTTGTAGAGCGATGATATTGACGACATTCTTCACTTTAACAGTCAATTCAACAGTTCCTCTCAGTGATGCTTGAAGATCCTTCTCCTAGCTCCAATTTCATCGGTTTGAGCTCTTCAAAGTCACAAAACATGTTCCTATCTCCACAGACATGATGAGAAGCACATGTGTCCAAGTACCATTCAACTTTGCCATTTTGGACGTTTGCACTGCAGACACTCGGTGATTGCATTCGCATACCAGGCTTGCTTGGTGACCTGGCTCTCTGGGGCTGGGGGTGCTGCACGGCGCCCACGACCTCGTCCTCGGCCACGTTGCTGCTGACCGTCACGTTGGACCTTTGGTTTCACACAATCCTGTGCGAAATGGCCATTTGTGCCGCAATTAAAGCACACAATACTCTGTAGATACAATTTATCACTGGAACTTGATGCACTGACTTCACTTTTTGCACTTTGGCCTTTAAGACCGCTTAAATAAGCAGTTGCAGCCTCCAAATTTTTATCACTGGTCTCAATAAGTCGTCTTCGGTCGCTTTCTGCTAGCAAAGCTGTGCAAACATTGTCGAAGTGAAATCTTTCTTTTTCCACTGATAAATGGATTGGATTTGATGGTCAAATTCTTTCCTGCTAATCATCAAATAAGCTTTGATATGGCCTTCCGGTTTGAGTTTGTCATTTGCAGCCACCATATCATCTTCGGCCTTGTCTAGGCGTGCCATAAAAGAGTCTAAGTCTTTATTTTCTTGGCGTCTCATGGAGTAAAACTCCTCTACTAACGATGCTTCTCGTGCAATCGAGCTTGGCTCGAAAATCTTCTTTAAATGGGGCCAGACTGCCTCGATCGTGTCATGTTTCATCGCAGCTGGCTGTAACCTCGACACTAAACACTGCAAAACGATGGCTCTCGATTTGTTTTTGTTCTTTTCGTATTTTTCACGCTCGGCAGCGGATGCAGTCGCTAATGGCTCAACCTGATTGCCTCTTGCAAACTTCCAAAGTACTTTTTCTTCCAAAAGGAGCTGTATATCGATTATCCACTGTAAATAATTGGTCCTGTCCAATTTATTCACGTCAGAAGCGGCTGACTTTGTTATATCCTTCGCGGACATAATGTTGAGCTGAAAAGTAAGAGAAAAATCCAAAAGAAAATGCTCAAATAACAAAATTTTCAATTTTTGACTTTTAATTGTCCAAACTGATATTTTGGACAATTTCTTACGTGTCCCAGGGTTGAAACCATCCTCTGGTACCAATTGTAAGTTATAGTGGTCTGCCCTGGTCCTTTCGCACAGTCGTGGAAGTGAACAGTGCTTCAAACGGTCAAAAATGAGCAAAAATCCATTTCCCGAATTTCGATGGAAAAGTCGGGATTTTTGACCGCACGCAAGCAACCGCGAGCCGCTGGAGTTATACGCGAGGTCCCGTCGAAAACAATCTTGCTCAATTCGCACACAACATTGCGCTATCGCTTCTCTGCTGAACTGAGCATGGAAAACCTTGTCATTTGCTTGTAAATTCGAAGTTTGACCTCTAATATGATTCCAATGACATTGGCAATGACCTCCAAACTGTTTCAAGCTGGAAATTACTTCTAAATTGGTGACAACTGCTTGGCTGTGATTATAATCACTCAATACCGCAGAATCTTCATTAAATTGAGTAAAACTTACGAATGTAATGCTGTAAAATCCTAAAATCACTTAGAGTAGCATGGAGAAATAAAGTCAGCCATCTTTACTTAACACAAGAAGGTTAGTGAGCAAACTGCAGAATGATAAAAAAACCATAAGGCTATAAATAGCTCAAAAATAGAAAAGGGATCACACCCTTGACCAGTGGGTGATCCCATTCAACTAAACAGGCACATGGGTCTCTGCTTACATCTAGGTTAGAGCAGAAACACAAAGCGCATTCTAAGAAATGAATACAAACAATTAAGAGCAGATTCATAACTAGGAAAACAGGCTAATATGAATCTGCTAATGCACTGAATATAAAGAAACAAAATAAAATACAAGCACATCAGATAATATTATGATGATTTCATCAGATCATCTTAACATTATAAAATCAAAACTAAAAACAAATTGTGAACATCTAAGAATGTTACAAAAACACACATCATGCACAAACTATGTGCATGACATGCCATACACACATGTTTCTGTTTACCTAGACCTACAAAAATTGATGAAACTGTTATTTATAAGCATTTTGGACGTCAACAGGAAGTCGAGTCTCTTCAAACTGCTGATTCATCACCTGTAACGGAACGTAACTGGTCAAAACCATTGTCAGATTCCAGTGACGACAGTAGCAGCACAGACAGCGATGATGATTCTCCTGCACCAGTTATGACTACACCGGAAAGGAATTTACTTTTGGCACCTATTCCTAACGCTTTTAGTATTGAAGATAGTCAATCATCGACGTCACAGTCAGGTGGACGTTTGACCGATGCGTTATTATATTTAACTACACCAAAACCAATTCTTAAGCAGTCAGTTGGCAGATGAGAGTTGGATTTATCGCAACCAGATAATGCAGAGCCTGCTGATCATTTATCTGAAGATAATGAAGATTTTCAGGATTCCGAGTCTCTTTCCACCAACGAACTCAAATCCAGAGTTAATTTTCCGTGGAGATTAATTGGTGGATCCTCTATTTACAGCCATTGGCGTCGAAAGAAGCATCTTAGGCAAGATGGAATGGATGTATTGATGTTTACTATTATCCGGCACCTAAAATCCGATTGAGAAGCATGAAGGATGTTAATGCATACTGTACTCAAGCTGGCATACCATATGATTATCGACGTTTTAATTTTACGCCAATTAAGAACCATGCTAATTTTACATGTCAAACTGAACCGGATCATGTACCTCAAGTTCATTTTACGAGGGTGGAACCACGATCTTACGCTGAAGCGATGAAGTCAGCAGATGCCAAGCAGTGGCAAGACGCAGTTCAAGAGGAACTGGACATGTTTAAAGAACGCGATGTCTATACCAAAGTCGAACCACCAAAGGGGACAACCATCTTAGGAAACCCATGGATCTTTAAACTGAAGAAGAATCCACTTGATGAAGTGGTGCATTACCGTGCACGCTTAGTAGCCCAAGGCTTTCGGCAGACCATGGGAGTGGATTTCGATGAAGTATTCAGTCCAGTCGTTAATTTTGTCCTCATTAGGCTTTTCTTCTGTCTTTTAGTTGTTTTACGCGGATGGATCAACACGCATATTGATGTTAAGACAGCTTACCTTTATGGTGAATTGGACAAGCCTATCTACATGCGTATACCTCCAGGTGTAACACCCACTCATCCGGGACATGTTTGGTTTCTTACCAAGGCACTCTATGGGCTACATCAGAGTGGCCGCATGTGGTATGCGAAGCTCGACAGTACTTTGCTCACTCTTGGTTTTAACAAATTACCGGCTTGTAACTGTGTCTACATGTTGGATAAACGAGCTATTCTATTGGTTTATGTCGACGATATGATTCTATTCGCAGAGGATGAAGTCACTACAAAGGACATTGTTCGTCGTTTATTAACTTGTTTTTCAATAGTGGACTTAGGCCAAGTTAAAGTCCTACTGGGAGTTGAATTTATTAGAGAGCAAGGCAGGATATTTATGTCACAACGTGGTTATATTGCGAAGTTAGGTAAAAAGTTTAAGTTAGTGTTTAATCATTTAGTTAAGGTTCCTGTAACTGTAGGTACTACTTTGACGCTTGAACCTAATGTATTACCAAATGATTTTCCGTACCGTTCACTAATTGGTTCTTTACTTTTTCTAGCCTCTCGCACCCGACCTGATAGTTTGTATTCTGTGATAGCTTTGTCCTAGGACAATGGAGCTCATACTACCAAACACGTCAAAGCTCTTTTACAAGTTTTGCAATACATTGTGAACACCAGTGACTACAGGATCGAACTTATCCTGTGCACTTCCGAACGCTTTTTGGGCTTACTCCAATACGTCTTGGACGAGTGATGCCGCTACATCCCTCAGTTTTGGAGGTTTTATTGTGTATGTAGGTGGTGTCCCGATTGGCTGGAGTTGCCATAAGCAAACCAGCGTGGCCTGTTCGAACATGGAAGCTGAGTTTGTGGCTTTGGTCGACTGTGTTTTAGAAGTCTACTGGCTATCCCGTGTTTTTCAATCTTGTCCGATCTTTGAACCCATCAGTACACCTATTTATGCTGATGCTATGTCTTCCACTCAGTTCACGTCAAATAATGTTGAAAATTCACGTACTAAGCATATTCGCGTTAAGTTTCATTGGTTACGCGAGTGGTATGTCAAGCATTATTTTCAATTGCATAAAATCCCAGGAGAGATTAATGTAGGTGACATTTTTACTAAGTGGCTGAATGGAGACAGGATCAGGTTTTTGTGTACTAAAGTTTTTGATAATGTTTGATTTGTATTTTTCATGCGTTATTAGTTTTTTGTTATTTTGCATTGTATAACTTTGTTTACAGTTTTGTATATGTAACGCTTACTCTATTGTTTTTCCCTTTTTGTTGAATGGACGTATAATTCTCGTTCATGGGGGGATTTGTTGGTATTTAGAATGCGTTATGTGACCGAGTATTATTTGTTCATGCATAGTTATATTTGTAATGCATCAATTGTATTTTATTTTCTGTTTGCTAATGTGTTAGCTTTAAGTTTTGTTAACAGATGGCATTGCTTCACAGTTCAAGAAGCAGTGGCATCATGCAGCTCTGAGTCAGTGACATCACAACCCACAACTCACTCATCTGTTCTCCAAGCAAGCCAAGATGGCTGCTAGCTGTCTGATTTTAAGTTATGTATAGTTTATTTATTATTTAATGATTAAATGGTTTGTTTTATTATTTTTACAAACCTGTGCTCATTCTTCTAATCATATCACACTGACTGAGTTCATGTCCACATGCATATCCAACTTCATCATCTCAACCTCAACTGCCCAGCAAATTCCACATATATCCACATGTTAGTTTTGAATATCAACAAAAACATCACATCATAATGTTAAAATACATGCAGAATAAATGATTACATCTAACAACATAGTTGTTTCACACAAACTGAATAAATGACTACATAAATACTACAAGTCCTTTCAACAGATAAATATGTAATATCCAGATAGACAATTCACTTGAAAATCTAGACCTAAATTATTAAACAATTCCCATATTAAATTATATAATATTATTACTACAATGGGACAAAGTAATAATGTCAAACATCATGACAATGACTTTTTATAAATTGTTGGCAACAGAGAAGATTAATTTACCAAACAAGCACAATCTCCTCTTTAAATTGATCTTCTTTACTGCACAGACACCTACAATATCATGTGCCTAAAAGACAAAGATCTAATTATATGGGCTGAGCATCCAGTTAAGATAAATTATACCTCTAGCTCTATTATACCAGTTATTACCATATAAATAACCAAATAAGAGCCAAACAATACTGAAACAACGTTATGAAATCAGCACTTGTCACCAACATTAACACAGTACATGACAACCTTAAATGTCAAAGAAAAATCCAAATAATTATCTCCTAATTAATGTAAAGGTTATAGTACAAAATCCATTGCACACGGACATATCAGCCACCTTTCAAATAATTATTCGCATACCTTCACAGCATTCAATTGACATAAATTCCATGATTAAATAAAGCAAAATGAATTCCATCATTTTTAAACTATTTAACACTAAACATAATTTGAAACCATAAAATCAAAGTACATATTTCAATAATTAACACTTTCAAATAACATTTTCAAATAATTCAATAAATATGCTCTCTTATCTTCGAAGTAGCAACACTAGCATTTGCCTGATCAACTGCAGCACTCTTTGATGGCTTAGGACTTGGACAATCTCTCGCATAATGTCCTTTTTCTTGGCGTCGGTAACATATGACATTAACGAGACGTTTTCCATCTTTTAAATTTCTTTTTGCCGGAGATTTCTTCTGTGTTGCCGCAATAAAAGCTTTGTTGACTACTTCCGATGACTTTTGCTCAGCTTGAGCACAAATTCTCCGCCTGTATTCCAGTAAAAGACATTGTGACACCTTAGTCCACGTGAAGTCAGTGTCACTCCATTGATACACCAGTTGGCGCTGAGTTTCATATTCGGCGCCACACCTGTTGAGGAGCATAAACGCCTTTTCCTCGTCATCAACAGCCTTGTTGACGCCTTCCAGGTCGCGTGCAGATAAATAAGTTATGTAATATCCAGATAGACAATTCACTTGAAAATCTAGATCTAAATTATTAAACAATTCCCATAATAAATTATGTAACATCATTACTACAATGGGACAAAGTAATAATGTCAAACATCATGACAAAGACTTTTTATAAATTGTTGGCAACAGAGAAGATTAATTTACCAAACAAGCACAAAAATAAAGGGTACAAACATCGAGAAAATTCGGTACAAGACGACTTTCTCATGAGCGCCATCTTGTGCGAATTCAAGATACTCCTATTCAGTTTCATTTTGCAAACTCATTTGAATTTTCATAAACTTGACTGACTTTTATGAGAGAAAGATAGTTTGAAATACATTGCCCGTTATCGGACTTACATTTAAACATATTTATGATATTATTCGGGAGAAACTTAGATAAATTTCTTTCCCGAATTAAAAAGAAATATACTTACAGTTGAGATAACACTTCGTATTTTCCTTTCACCCGAATACTTCAGGGAACCTCCGACTTAGGAGTATTCTCGAAAGTTCTTTTCGTTTGTGGGATGCGGGATCAGTTGACACTGTCACCTGTTAGCTGTCTTGCACTTTTATGACACTTGTCAAAAATTACAAGTACAGGGTTGTTCACATGGTGACTTCGGATCGGTTACACGACACCGCATGATCAGATAAATATGGCAACATAATTAATTTTCTTTTCTGTTTTTTATTAAATTTATTTTATTAGACATTAATACCATACCTAGTGGATTGTTTCATAAAATCACTAGATTTTATGTAACAAACCCTTCCGTATATTTAGGATTGGGTTTACGAATACGGGATTCTTATTTGGCGGGATGTGGTTTCGGCGGATTTCCGCGTTTTTTTCGCATCACGTCGTAGATGAACCCTGTGATCTTTACCTTTCGGTTTATCACTAGGTGGAGTCGAGGTCAAGTGACCTTCGTCTCCATTTTGTGAGTTCCGCGAGTTGCAGATTCCTGGGAAATTCTTTTCCATTAAATAATCAACTAGACTGTCGTCTATCCACGTTGCATTAGGTGGATCTTCATCCATTGCTTTAGTTTGGTCTTCTGACCAAACTTCAATTGAAAATGCCAGAATGTACGGAAGTAAATCTTTGACGTTTTCCGATTTTTCGATGGCGCCATTTTCTAGCTTGCGGAGCGCATATGCACCACCGCCAAGTATCTTGGTAACTTCCCACGGACCGTCTCGCTTTGCGGACATGCCCGAAATTAAGCCTTTATCTGCATTTGATAAGATGAGTCCTTTTCAAGACTAAATCTCCTACTATCAAATCACACAGGATATTTTTCATCATGTCGCGCCTTATGGCGCTCATAATTTCGTGGCATCATTATATACATGTTCTGATGAGCTTGGGCTAACATTCCCATCAGATTTTTGACATATAATTCAGGTTGTATCTTAACAAAATACACCGCATGTTTTAATAATCTCGGATCAAATGGTAATGTGACTACTCTACCGGTGTTAAGTAACATCGGCAAACTTCCTAATGCTTCAGAAACGTTGGTTTGAGATACAAATGCAAATTCATCTAAATATCTCGGCCACTTTGAGTGAATATCGGTAAATATTGCCAACATAATCTTCAAATCTTGATTTGCCCGCTCAGTTGGGTTGGCATTCGGATGATAAGTGCTAGTTGGACTTAATTTCATATGCCGATACTCACAAAACTCACGGAAGATAGTGCTTACGAACTGACTTCCGTTATCACTTATCACTTATCACTTAACCATTTAAGGGCCTGCGCATCGGATTCTAGAATAAAAGTAGTGTTCTCAATGTATGGCTTGAACCATTCTATGGCCCAAACCACCGCTAGACACTTTAACTCGGGTGTCGAGTACCTTACTTCTGCTCCCCTCAAAACTCTACTGGCAAATGCCACAGGTTTCGGGGTTGGAATAAATTCCTGTTTCTTTTCATTCCAGACATCCTCATCTTGGCATAGGACTGGGCCCAGACCTTGATGGGAAGCATCTGCCAATATCACAAAAGGTTGTGATAAATTCGGCATTTTAAGAACATTATCTGCACACAACAATGTTTTCAACGTATCAAATGCATGTTGCTGTGCTTCACCCCACACGAAATCTACTTTACAGCTCATCACTGAAGTCAATGGTAACGCGATAGAGCCGAAATCGGGGATGAACTTACGGAAAAAATTAATCATTCCATGGAACCTTTGGATGCCCTTGGCATCTGAGGGTACTGGAAATTTGTTGATAGCTGAAATTTTATGTGGGTCTCCCTTCAACCCTTCTGGGATGATAAGATACTCTAAAAATTTCAATGAAGTTTGTCCAAACTTGGATTTCTTCAAATTTACAGTTAATTTGGCTTTTTCAAGTTCTTTGAGCGCAGTTTTCACATGAATCATGTGCTCTTCCCAAGTGTCTGAGTAAATTATAACATCGTCAAGATAGACTGACATATAATTCTGCGTCTCTCCCTCCACTACTTCTTCCATCATCTGCTGGAAGGTGTTGGGAGCGTTACATAGGCCAAATGGCATGCGGACAAACTGATATCTATCTTTTGGAGTGTAGAAAGCTGTCTTATGTTTATCTTCTTCTTTCATCTTGACCTGATAACCTTTCACTAGATTTAAAGAAGTAAAAAATTTGGCCTGTCCACACTTGTGGATCAGGTGATCGATATGGGGCATCTGAATGGCCTCTATCTCAGTTATGGAACAACCAACGATAATCGATACACAGACAGTATGTGCCGTCTGGTTTTGACACAATAACTGGGTAACTTATGAAATAACCAGTTGCCCGTTCAAAAAGTCCTAATGACTCTAGTTCCTCGACTAGTTTGATCATTATGGCTTTCTTTGCTGGATTAAACATCCGAAAAGCATGTTTTGGCATTTTAGCACCTTTTTTAAGAGTAATGCCGTGTTCATGAGTGAGGGAACAGCCAGGATTCTCACTGAAGACGCCACTGACACTTGTCAGTACATCTTTTAGTAACAATCTCTGAGCTGGGGTGCAATCACTACCTGCTACTAATTTTTCGTCCCAATTTAGAGAAGAAAGAATTTCGTGATTGCCAAATACGTGAAGGGTTTTCCATGAAAGTTCCCTGAATCCCAATTCGTATGGCACATAGGGGATGTGTACACCTGGAAATCGAGAGCAGGAGAAATATCCTTCCTCGGTATGCAGGTTTAGCCCAACCCTGCGCATAAAATTATGCCCAATGATCGGACTACACACATCATTCTTTAGTATATAAAAATTCATGGGTGTTTTGAAATTATCCCATTCAATCAATAAGGTCACTTGACCCACTAGTTTACGTTCAATTCCTACAGCACAAATTACCATGTTTTTTGGAGCTTCCTGTATGAATTCCGGCAGACACCCATTTGTTCGCCGATAAAACAGTGTGGCTCCCGTATCCATTAGAGCATTATAGGTAAGATTACCAATAGTGATCTCCATTTTGGGACTATCCTCTGCTGCTGACAACAGACGAATTTGTTCGACATTATTTTGTCCACGTGGGCAAGTATTCTGTCAAGCATTACCCCGTTTCTCGTATCTACAAGCTTTCTTCACGAAACTTTGTTTATTGTAACTTTCCGAGTAAATGGATAAGTAACTCAGCCTCGCCGTAATTTTTTGAACAGCCTCGTCCACTCCTCCACTATTACTAGTCGGATTGATGTTTAAGGGAACGTTGTCCTATGACAACACCACCGTTGACAGAGCTGTATCCATGGCGCACGAGTCAACGACCGTTTCCAAAACCTCGGACGGGAGTTGAGTCGTTACGTCAACCCCATGACTAGTTTTTAGAAGCTGTTGTCGCTGGCACACTTGTACCTGCCGATGCCTTGTGTCTATCGGCCAGTCGGTCGAGAAAACTCTGCCACATTTCCTTATTACTTACTGTAAGTTCCTTTTTCCACTCATTAAACTCCTCAATCAACTCTTCTTCAACTTAACTTAATTCTGTTTGGGTTTCTTCGCTTCAGGTTCTGCTGGTGTGGTACCTTGACGGTCACTCTGCCTTTTATTTGAGGATTCTTTTAACTCTTTCTTTTTCTTCCATGCTAGGTATTTATGACATTCTCTCTTCTGGTGACCTGGTTTCGAGCAAAAGAAACACTTGTCCGATTTTCGATCATTGACGACAGCAGGTTCCGCGGCTTTCTCCTATAGGTGGAAAACCTGGAATTTCAGCTCCATGTCATCATTAGACTAGTCATCACACGATTTTTCGATTACCGACTCCTTCTGGGGTAATTCGGCAAGGACCTTGATATTTTCTACCGTGGCTGGTGATTTTTTAATCACTGGTTTTGGTTTATGGATGTCAACCACAGCTGTTTTGGACTCCGTCTGGCTCCCCTAAGCTGGCGGGTCCGAATCATCGTATAAACTACGATTAGTCAGGATTGACTTATAAATGGCGTGAAAACTCTCTTTTGATCTGAGACCAGAGGAAATTAGAGTATTTCTGCCATAAGTATTAGCATTTAAGAAGACTTCAATGGCAGCCGCCTTGGAGCCTATCGCCGTCTGTTGGGACCACACGGTCTTATATCTATTAATGTAATCATACAGTGATTCTTCATGACCTTGAATAATGTTGCGTAACATATTTATTCGGTTAGTTTCCGATAAACCGAATCGGTCCTTGAACTGAGTTACGAATGTCTCCCAATTCGTAAAGGTGTCCTGATTTTCTGTGAACCATTCATAGGTGTCTCGTCGAGCAGGTAGCTCGCCAATCCCTTATCAATTATCTCGTCGAGAGTCAACCCGCTAGCCTGTGCTGCGGATTTTATAGCATTCAGAAAGCGGATACATTGATCCTGAGTATCATCGAACGTGGGTATTTTTGCTCCTTTTAGATAATTCGAGGGACCAAGCCCATTTGGACCCTTGTTCCCCTGTTTTAAAGCAGCTGCAATACCCGCCATACAATCCAAATTCTGTGCCCACAACTTGGCATTCATGTCTTCCGCATATGAGGAATGATTATGTCCAGATTTGTGTGAATGACGGTATCTCGGTGGAGATGGCCGTTGTCTCGAAGAATTTGATCGTCGCCTTGGTGGCGAACGTGTAGTGGATCTGAAACTCGAATGAGATCTAGGTCGACTATACCGCAGAGAGAAGTTTCTAGACTCAGATTCTCCTCTTTTTGGTGATGGAGTTAAATTTGGAGTTCCAGAAAGGCATGATGCTGGACACAACGTATTCCTTTCCTTCCTTTTGGGAAAAGATTCTCTCCTTTGATTAGGTGAGATTCCTTCCCCTTCATACTGTTTTGGGTTAATAGGCGTCCGAGATGTCCCCTTATGTAAGGATTCATCTCTTATATGATGCGACTTATTAGTCACAGAGGTGTCTCGACCTTCATGACTTGGGGAACGAGTACGTCTTTATTCGTTCGACCCGCCGTACTCGAAGCGCTACTCCTAGTAACGTAGGAATGATCATGTTCTGTTTCTTTATTGGCAGGGGACGAAGTAAGCGGAGCACCTTCGCTTACGAAATCATGTGCCAGTCCTTCACGTATAACACAGGAGTTATTTTATTTGTGAACATTATTAAGTGTTGATTCCTTTCCACAAAGGTGAAAAGTTCTGTCAGGTTGTGAAATCTATTCGGCGGAACACTGTAATAATCCCATGCTTTCTGCAATGCAACTGCATTGTCAGCCGCTTTTCTTTCGTCAACTGACAAAGGAATGTTAGCGTAATGCACAGTTTGGTCAGTACCACCTAAAGATATTTCAATCGTATCTGCATCTTGGGCTTGAGTAGCGTTGGGACTATCTTCGATTTCCATTCTCTTTTCAATTTCCTCTACTTCATCCAACCCCGCGTGTACAGCTGGGTTATTGTGAATCTTCGCCGCAGTTGTAGTTTGTTGTTTGTCCATGGCTCTGGTTATTCTAGGGCTAATCTTGGACATATTATAAAAAAAAATATTCTAAAAAAAGAGAATTCTACAAAAAAAATATTTAGGAAAAATCAACTAGGGCAAAAACTTGTTACAACAGGTTAGGACTGTACTCCAGGGCTTCTACGAATAGAAAGAGGATAGGTAAAGGGGTGCTTGGCTATTTAAACCATTGGCACCATGGATGGTAACTAGAATCCCAGATGTTGGTTTTCGACCAATCAGAGTCGTCAATTGACGTCTTTGAGGGTCCTGACCTCCAACATTCTGGACTGGGGGTCAACAATGTGCAAGGAACCAATTATATCTACTTAAACTGCCTTGGAAATCAGCGGGGTGTCCTTAGGCCTACTCCAAAATATTCCCATGTGGAAATTCTTTGTTCTGCCTGTTTTTCTGTTTCTTATATTGGGGAAAAAAAGGGTTATTTAATATCGCTTATTTTTTATTTGTTTTAATTATTTTCCTTCATTTTACTAGGCACTGGCGTAGGGGCCTTAAAATCCTGCTCTGCGTCAAATCTCGACACGGATTAGGACTCGACTTCTGCGCCAAATCTCAAAGCAGAATCGAACAGACTCGCCTTGCCATCAAATCATGATGATTCCTACATTGATCATGTTAGAGTCCGAACACCTAAGATTTGAGTTCCATATGAGCTCCACTTTCACGCCGAAGTACTAATAAAAAATGGCAAACACAAAAATACTTTTACTCTTCATTTCGAGAGAATGCTCAAGACTCATATGAGTTCCATACACTCAGTACAAGAAATAGGAAAAAAGTAAAGGATTCATATAAACGGTGTACTTTTATACTACTAGAATTTTTTGGTTACTAAAGAATAAAGTACTACATTTAAAAATTTTTTTTATTTATTTGAAAGGACATTGGTATTTATTAGAAGTTCATATCACACGGTGACAGCTCGATGGAAAATCTTATATCAGCCCAATAGGGGAGTATAACTAAGCCCGTTTAGCGCCTCTACATGGAGTAGTAGAAATCACCTTTTATATGATTCCATACCTCATCCAACCTCCTAGAAGTTCCAGTTGGCCGATGTAGAGTATAAGTATATTTAGCCATCAATGAAATGAGTACGTGAATATGCAAGACCACTAAATTCCCTAATCAGATATAAAATTATTGCTAATATTTGTTCGGACATCTCAGAAGACGCACAGCCGACATCTTGCGATGTCAACCCTTAATAACCACATTAGCAATTTATCTCATATCTGGCTAACCTATTGTTTACAAGTGAATTTCAATTTCACTCGTATCTACTTTAAATAATTTAATTAGGGTTTAACTAGATTTTACTTTAACTCTAATTTGATAATTTTGGCAATATGAAAAAAATTTCTGAACTAATAATTTTACTCGGCCTGTGCGGACATTATACTCGCAGGAGTACATGTGTCCGTTCCCGGACCGCTAACTAGAGGGGTTATGGATATCCCTTGCTCGATGGAACAAGAAACCACCCATTGCAATTTCCCGAATTAAATTGCAACCTAATAATCTCGGTAGAAACTCCACGTGTGACGGTCATTTCTCCAAGGGCATTGTCTAGTGACAGTGACCACGAGGAGAGGGCATTTACACACAAAATCTAGCCGAGATAAGATGCATACCAAACATGGGAAAATTGCAATAACACAGATAAAGAAGTGGTAAACCTGATTCTCAAATCATGACAATATTTAATAATAACATTAAATGACAACAATAAATATACCGAGGAACATATATATATAATAATGATTAATACTAACAGTAGGGGGTAATTACTAAATATAATAACGAATATAAATGACGAGAGTTCTAGTTTTCCATTCCTGGTATCCTAAGTGGTTCTAAAGGAGAGGGAATCCATCAATCCGTCTAACGATTGACTTTGTTAGTCGTCACGAGGTTTGGGCTGACCGAGTCAGGTGGCACGGTTCCCAGACCGACAACAACCGAGGATATGGTGATCTCACCGTATCACTCGATAACGAGACATAACGATACTATAAATACCGGAGAATGAGCGTAGCTGAGTGTTACTTGGCGATAAGCATCGCCTAAGTCGAAGATCAACATTCCGCATTGTAACATGCGTTCAGGAATCATTATTACAACCGAGTATAGAATGGTCAATAACTATCTGTCCCACTAAGACCACTCACCAATGTGTCATTATATGCGCTTAGCTTGAAATGTATATTTGCGGTACATATGCTTCCGTGACATAAATGCCACGACTACTATGGTCTTTACGGTTTTGCACCAGCCGGCTTATAGCAACAAAGCTTTTTGTACCACATAAATGCAAGTAACTGTTAGCAACATAAAAATATATCTTTAAGTGAACTTTAGGGGCCCTGGAGCTGAGCTCTGCAACTCTTATATAGTGGACACTCCATAGGAGGTTGGACTGGGGTCCAATGGGACATCAGTACGGCCTGCAGGGTAGTCCATTATAGAGCAACAGGTCACTCATATGAACGTTGGACCAATCGGGACAACGTTCTACTAACTCACGGGAGTTTTTCACCTATAGAGTCATTACTATGTCAGAGAAATGGGTCAAAGGTGTGATCAATTTTCCAGATGTGCACATAGAGTAATTATCGTGGTCAACTGACCACAGCAAACTCCTATCACAAGATAACTTCCCATGTTAGAATAATAATATACCATATTATTATTCGCCATAATTCATAAAATAAACTCACTTATGAAATATTTACTTGTCAAATCTTATAACGCTAAGCATGAAACCAAAGCTAGGTAACATAAATAGTCAACATTTGAATGTGGCGCGACTTAACAGTCAGCGCCATCTAGTGGTAGAATAATAAGAAACAACTGACTCGCGCGCAAAGCATATTCATATAAATATCGGAGTGAAGGTCCGTACAAATCCGGTAAATAACCTCACTTATTCTATTAACACCCGTATATTAATACTTAACAATATTAATATATTATCTAAATGCAAAGAAAGCAGATTTTCGTCCATATAGATTGATTAGAAGGTCATGTGACATCCCAATCATATCCACATGTGAAGAATCCATTGTGAACATTGAGGCTCACCCTAAATACTTTGTATAGATACTTATAAGTTATTCATGTATTCAATCAATTTTTGAACTAATAAAAATAGTTACAAACCTTGCTCGAATATAATTATTGAAATGGAGTCATTCGTATTCATGAGTACGAATTGCCGGAAAAGATAGCGAAGATCAGATTTGAATAGAAGAATAATTTTATTTATGGGCCACATCGACCCGAATAAACAAAACAAAAACAAAAACTGTACATTTTACGAATGAACTTTAAAACTAACATGAGTTTTAAAACAAATAATAAACTTAACTCTAACAGTTATTTGACAGGAAATCCACTGGTTTCACTTGAGGCCATTGGAACTTTTACAAATAAGAAATTAATTAGCAAATATAATTCTTAATAATTAAATATTTTTTAAAAGTTATATTAAAAAAATGCTTTAAAAATTATTATGAAATAGGAGAAAACTTTTATGTACAAAGAGAAAGATGCGAGACATTTCACGTTGGCTGACGTGGTTGACCTTGCTTGTAAAGACACAGATGAGATTTGAAGAAGAAATGAAAATAGGAATCACACTGTCCCTGTGTCTAGTCCTTGGGTTCCAGTCTCTGGAAATCTTTCCACTTCGCCATGGACTCCATTGCCCGGACTACTTCCGCCGGGGTATCGATAATGATCGGCCCTTCCGGTGGAGTGACGTCCCCTTCCATATTTGGAGATTCCGCAGCTGCGGGTTCTTCGGGTGGAGTTTCGACTTCGGGTTTCACGTCTTCCGACTCATCTATCTCCATTGGACTTGCGTCACGTGACGCGGCTCGCTCTTCGGCCTCGCGGAAAACCTTCTCTAACAGAACCTCGACTGCTTCGACGAACTCCCCCCCAGGTTGGGTCTTCTCAACAAAGACTTCTCCCAACTTATCGATGCTAGCCTTCAACTATTACTTCACCCTCCGTAGGTTTCGGTTGCTCGACGACAATTGCTTCTTCTTTGTCTAACTTAACACGTGCCTTTGCTGCAGCCAAGATCATCTGGTTGGTGATTTTCAACTCGGGACTCTCTTCTTCGTTGCTAACAAACGCATCTCGTAATTTCTGGAGTTCCTCGGGGTCCAATAGGTGGGCGCTGGAAAGACTCTCATCTGAGGTTTGCTTCGGCATTCGATAATCTATCTTCACCGGAAACGGGTTTCCCTCATAGGTTCTCATTAGACCACCAGACAAGAGACTTCGTGGGGTTGGGAGCAACAGGTACTCTTGAGGTCTTATGGTGGCAAAGGCCTAAAATGGTCCGCGCAGTGGAATGGACCAAAGGTAAAACTCCAAAAAGTTGAAAAATGCACTTTTCCCAATTTTGAATTTTCGATGGGAAATCCGAATTCGTCCGGCGGGAGTCGGTGGCCCGGCTGCGGCCAAAAGTTGACGCGATTCCCGCACTCCGAAAAGTCGGCACGAAATATTGCTCTGAGGATTCCCCTGAATAGCCTATCTTGTTCAGCATCCTTTACTTGGTCCCTGACCTTAATTTGAGAATTTTCACTCAACTGGTCTGTCCTTGACACTTAATAGACCGCATGGAGTGGAAATAATTGCTTTGGAATGGCCTGGCTGCTGCAACTGCTTGTTGCTTATAATATCACTTGGTATTATGTAGTTTTTATAATGAAATGAACTCACACATTCGGTTAAAAGGTCCTACAATCTACACCAAGAAGATGAAGC
>AFFK01019090.1:0-29274 GCA_000239455.1 Strigamia maritima
ATAAGTTTTTAGTTTGAGTTAAGATCACCTTTTAGTGTTTGCACAGGTTATAAACAAGTTATTATAATTTGTGCAATTCATTTAGGCTGTATGTGTTGTATCAGGTTGTCCTTGGGACATGTGATAAGTTGTTGTAATTATTTATATTTGTTTCACAGCCTAAGATAATCATTTATTACTGTTTGTTTACCTTAAGGTGATCCATGTTGGAAATTGTATGATTTTATTGGTTTCCAGGGTGTCTGTGATCAATCTAGATATACACAGTCATCCTGAGTCTTATTTTATATAATAAGATCACAAACTATGACCAGTTTGTGATCTCTAGTCTTGTGAGCTATTTTTAGCCCACATGTCATAGTCTGGCTGCAGTCTGAGCACTTGGCTATGATATCTGGGTTCCAAGCTGTATGTTTGAGTTTCCTGTCCAAGATGGCTGCAAATAAAGTGCTTCACTTCTTGGTGTTGATTTTTGGACAGTTTTAAATGTGAGTTCATTTCATTATAAAACTACATAATACCAAGTGATATTATAAGCAACAAGCAGTTGCAGCAGCCAAGGCCATTCCAAAGCAATTATTTCCACTCCATGCGGTCTATTAAGTGTCAAGGACAGACCAGTTGAGTGAAAATTCTCAAATTAAGGTCAGGGACCAAGTAAAGGACGCTGAACAAGATAGGCTATTCGGCGGAATCCTCAGAGCAATATTTCGTGCCGACTTTTCGGAGTGCGGGAATCGCGTCAACTTTTGGCCGCAGCCGGGCCACCGACTCCCGCCGGACGAATTCGGATTTCCCATCGAAAATCCAAAATTGGGAAAAGTGCATTTTTCAACTTTTTGGAGTTTTACCTTTGGTCCATTCCACTGCGCGGACCATTTTAGGCCTTTGCCACCATAAGACCTCAAGAACTGGTAGCAGAGGATGGTTACAGCTTAGGCCTAAGCAGGAAATTGCCCAAAATCAACTTTGGGCAATAAAAAGGTAAAAAAACCAAATTTCTCATTTTTGGACCGATTCTGCCGCTCTATTTTGTTTTCCAGGTTATTCCAGCATCATGCCAGATAAAGACATCAAGTCAGCCACTGCAGGTGTGGCAAAGCTGGATAAGGTGAATTACATCCAGTGGGCAATAGATGTTCAACTTTTGCTGGAAGAAAAGGGATTATGGCCATTTGTGACAGGAAAACAAGTTGAGCCCAATGCCACTGCTACACAGGATGCCAAGGACCGTTTTGACCGTAGTAAAGCAAAATCCCGTGCTATTATTCTCCAGTGTCTTGTGCCAAGGCTGCAACCGGCAGCTATGAAGTTTCCAACTACGAAGCAGGTCTGGGACCATTTAAAGGCTTTATTTGAGCCGAGCTCCTTAGCTCGAGAAGCAGCTCTATTGGAAACGTTCTACCTGATCCGGCGCAAGGACAATGAGGAAGTCGATTCTTTCATCGCCAGAGTGGAGAAGGCTGCTGATGACCTGGCAGGTGCAGCTGATGATCTCAAGCCAGCTGATAGGAACAAAGCGTATCTCCTGATCAACCGCATTGGCAAAGAATATGAGCATCAGGTCCAGGCCATATACCAATGGCAAACAGCGGATTTCACGTTTGAAAAAGTCTCGAAAGCATTACTTGCCGAAGCAAACCGCCGCAGGTTGGCTGATGAGTCGGACAAAGCCATGGAGTCAACGGTGAACTACTACATGCACCGGAAGAGCTCCAAGCAGCAGCCCACATCGTCATTCAGCCAGCAGAATGCGAGCCAGAGCAGTAGCTCCAAACTAAACTCTGAGTCCCTGGTTTGTTTCAACTGTGGCGGGCCAGGCCACTATGCACGCGACTGTACAGCACCAAGGTGAGAAATTGGGATTGAAGTTTGAGAAAACCGGAGAAAACCTTGTTGGTTATACGGATGCGGATTGGGGAGCAAATTTGGATGATCGACGCTCGTACACAGGATATTGTTTTAAATTGGCGAACGCAATGATATGTTGGGAGGCCAAGAAGCAACGGACCATTGCGACATCATCGACAGAAGCGGAGTACATGGCGCTGTCGGATGCATCAAAGGAAGCAATCTATTTATGAAATTTCTTGCGAGAAATAGAATTTGCAAAAGAAAAGGAAGAGCCCACCGTGATCTAAGTTACAGTGACAATCAGGGAGCTCACAAGCTGGTGAGAAATCCAGTTTTTCACCCTCGAACGAAACATATCGACATTAGGCATCATTTTGTCCGAGAAACACACAAACGAGGAGACATTGCAATAGAATTCTTGCAGACGGATCAAATGATAGCTGATGTTTTGACAAAAAGTTTGTTTAAACCAAAGCATGAAGATTTTGCAAAGCAATTTGGACTAGTCGAGACTAACTAGAAGAAATGCAATGCGAGAAGGCAAATCTTCAGCGGAAGTGTAGGAGTGGAAGATTTTATTATCGCATGTTATCGCCATCAGGTGGAGCAATGGCTCACCAACAATTTTGTATCTCATCCTGTAATTAAATATTAGTCATATCCTGTTCAACCGTAACTCATGATCGCATCTTATTGTCTCCTCCATTCCTTACACAAATAACTACAGTGTTGTGACTCGGTTTACTATTCTAATTTAATAGCAAACCTGACTCCTTGGTAACACAGTGAAATAAAACTGCGCAGGTTAGGATTAAAATTATGTGGATGCCGGGTTTGATGTGGATTCGAATCGGGCCTATTCTGTGGCTTGTTTAGTTGCCTAGGGTTTGTGGTGCGTCTGAATCTCGATTCAGCTGATACAGGAATACAGGATACCAGTCCTGCAACCGTTGATGCTTAATGGTGTCGTACGTTGGAGATGGGCCAACGTATTCGGCTTTCTTCTACGAGTTGATCAACAGGATATATTTGATCGCTCGAGTATGACTAAAAGGATCAACTTTAGTTCTGATCCGTTACAAGGTTGGTCGTGTGATGCGTTATTGCTAACGTGATGCCAAGGGACCAACTCGTATCCTAACACGTGGTTGCATGGAACAAAGGAAGTCCGTGCGAGTAGGCCTAACTTGTAGGTGATGGGAAGTTCTCGACTTTCCTTACAAGTGAGGTAATTTGTAGTTATAACTGGATAGTTCCCGTTCTAAAACTACGTGAGATCTTACAGTGTAAAACATCGAGCATCTATCCACGATCAATCCGTGTAAAGTGGTTACTACGGCCTGATCGTTGAGGAAACTGATGCGGTTGATGTTGTTCGGTACTGGTGTGGTTAAAATCTGCTTGTCAGAAGGGCGGGGGATCCCTTTATAACCTCCGCTCCGCGGGTGGTGAGAGAGGACACTCCCTCCGCATTCCAGTGTGACGTACCAGGAGGAACAGCTGCGAGACCTCTTGTGGTACCCTTGGAGTGACCCGGGGCAGGATAATTTCCGCCCAATCCCTTGGGTCACCACAATTGTTTACATGAATTGATTTGTGTAAATGTCGTTTAACATAGTTAAACGACATTTTCGTTGTGCAAACGCACGTGCAATGAAATTTTACGTTTAAAGAGTCTTATTGTCGCCATCTTGAATCCTCGCTTCAAATGTAAGTAGTAACAATGTGCATGATTCTCAGAATTGTTACTATCTAATGTTACTTTTGTTGAAAGCAAGCAAGAATGATGTGCTTGCTAAGAAACATTACTCCATTGCTGAAATACAGCTTGTTTATTTATTACAGCAGCCATGTTTGTGTGAATTATGTGTAAATTCCAGTGTAAATGCATATGCAACATTTTAACTCGAAAAGTTATTCTTGCAACTTGACATTTATACTATCAGTTGCACTAGTCGTTCAGTGCAAAATCATTTTCAAACCCGCTAGTGTGGTTGTATGCAAGAAAGTTATGCCAGCAACTCGTCCAACGTGTGAAGTCAATGGAAGTTTGTGAGTATTTTTAGCTGCTAAAGAAATAGCTGAATAATTTGAACTCATAATGCTCTAAATTAACAGATGCAAAACACTTGAAAACATGTCAATTACATCGACACACGAAGTAAAAGTAGCTAAAATGTAAATTCAAAATTTCTACTTTTTGTACTGTGGGCATACATAATTCAGACGTCCTATTGTTTCTCATTATCACAAAACGTTTCGCATGGAATAGTAAGAAATAAAAAAGCAAATTTTTTATAAAAATTTTTTGGTATTATCATCTTATATTCTATAAGTAGGGTACAGTACAAGAGATAATATTTTTGTGCTTAATGCGTGAATTGAGAATAGGAATAAGCGAAAAGGTGGGAAGTTATACGTGTTATTTCTGGACATGAAGGTGGCCTTCGATAAGGTGGATAGGAGCTTATTATTAGAGAAATTGTGGAAGATTGGAATTCGAGGTCGGATGTTGAACAATATTAGGAACATCTATAGAGAAACGAGGAATGAAATAATCACGCCAACAGGATTGACAGAATGTTTTTGGACAACAAATGGTGTCCGACAGGGCTGCCCGCTTAATCCTGCCTATTCTCCATTTTTATCAATGACATCGAAGAAAGGTGGGAGCAATTGAACACTGGCGGCTCGGGAATGGGCCTAAGGAAGATTTTCTGTCTGAAATTTGCCGACGATATAGCCGTGATAGCGAAGACCATTGATGGGTTACAAGACATGATAAAAGGATTGGAAACTTATATCACAAATACACAAATGTCGCAGATAATAGTTTTTTGCAGTGGGGGCCGACTTGGAAAACAAGAGAGTTGGATTTATCTTGGACAGAAGTTGATGATGGTAAATCAGTATAAATGCTTGGGCTACATGTTTTCGGCTAAAAATTCCCCTGTCGACCATGTCCAGCTCCGGGCATCTAAAGCACAAAGTGTTTTAAATACAGTTGGAGTCTGATCAAGCGTATGGGTATGGAGAGCATAAGGGAGAAGTTGAAAATTTATTCAGCCCTGGTGCAGTCGGTACTATTGTATGGGGTCGAGATCTGGGGGCTTATTGGGAGAGATGCGGCAGAGAAGGTACACCACAGATTTTTCAAAATGGCCTTGCAAGTGTGCTGTAGCTGCAAAATTTACCGGACTGTATATGGCAGACCGAATTAGCGGCGCATGAGCTGAAGATTACAACAATGAGGCATGTTTTCCAATATGTGGTGGCAATTGAAAAAAATGGAAGAACACTGGTGGCTGAGGGTTTGTCTGAGGGTTCTGATTTCAGAAGAAGTGCAGAAGAGTAGTGCTCCCATAGTCCCACATAAAGCAACTTTTTTGCATTTCAAATTACTAATCAATTTGTCGCAAAAAATTTCTGAAAAAATTCTGAAACGTGTGTCATCATAATCTTGAGATTTTCAGATAAATTTGACAAAGTAAAAAAATTTATTTAAAAAAACCTACATACAGGTATAAGGGCTGGGATTATAGTCCCATAGCACGGGTGCTATGGGACTAGCCTTATACCTATGAGTTATGAGCTCATAACTATACATTTTTGTCATTTGCAGCCATTTGATCACTGAGCTGAACCTTATAACTAGCTCCGCGAGTGTGGTACGTTTGTCCGACACCGCTTGTCCGATGAACATTTGTCCGACGCCGTTTGTCCGAATGGTCATTTGTCCGAAAAATTTCGGACAAACGACCATTCGGACAAACGGTTTACAGACAAACGGCGACGAAAAATACAAGATAAAAAAAATTTAAAAAAAACAAAAAACTACTATACTCGTATACAACTTAATCCAATCCAAACTCATTATAAATCTTTAAAAAACTACACCAATGACACCACCCGAACTCATTTCCCACACCCAAACACCCGAAAAATCGATTTATTTACCAAGGCTAAACAATTAATAAAAAAAAAAAACAATAATAAAATGACGTCAGAGAGTTGAATGACAATGCCCGTTTCGGCGTTTTGTGCACAAAAACGTTTTTCGGACAAAAAAACGTTTTTAAGATAAAAACGTGTTCCGTAAGTCCGAATGGTTGATTGTCAGAAAAACATTTGTCCGACGGTACGTTTGTCCGAAAGCATTCAGACAAACGTACCGGTCAGTTTTTTTCGTTTTTCGGACAATCGACCATTCGGACAAGTGATCGATACCCAGCTCCGCCCACAATGCAAATGGCGCCGATTTTGCTGATTCTATCTCGATTTTTATTCTTCAATTATCAACACCATCCAGAATAACCAAATAACAATTTATTTAGCAACATTTTATGCTAAACATTCAAATAAACAGCATTTTTTTGCAAGTTGGCAACCAATTCCACAAAATATATATTTTTTTAAAGACACCATTAGGATTTGTTCTATTCATTCGTGAGTCCTAGTGGTAGTCCCATTATTTCATAATTATAACTTGCAGCTTATAATTATAACAACTAAATGCTTGCCGCAAACCACATTTTTTTTCACATAAAAATAAAAAATTATATTTATAATCATAATTATGAGCTCACAACTTATAATTATAACTTTTAATGGCCGTGCTGCTGTTTTCGGCGTAATATGGTAAGAAATATTTCCTGGTCAAAACTGGGTTTATTACTCACTTCAGCCAAAATAAAGCTTTAACTATAGGAAATAGGAATGAATTACTCATACTCAAAGAGTAATACCTATTTGAGTGTGGCACGCCTGAATGGTAAGGGCCATCTAGTGGTTAAATAATAAGTTATTTACGGTGTCAACGTCACATTGGGTCATATGAATAAAAATGTAGTATTTACTTGAAGCAAAAAGTAAACGTAAAAGCATTTGCAATAGAAATTCTCAATGCACTCAATTTTTTAAGTAGCGGATTAACCAACGCTAAATTAACCGAACTCGATTTAAGCGACAATGCATTCGGTCCGATCGGCGTGAAAGGAATTCAAAATTTGATCACGAGTCCGACTTGTTTTCAGTTGCAGGAGTTAAGGCTTAATAATAATGGTTTAGGCATTACAGGCGGAAAGGTAACAGTCATTAAAGCTATCGAATAGAGTCTGGATAAATGCATGACTGCATGCGTTTTTATTTTTTTGTGCATATTTTGCCAAATTCTGCCAAAAATGCATAAATATATTTTTTTTGCCGGAAGCGTACTTGTACACTTTCATTTTATCAGATTTTGTAATGATTTTTATCAGATTTGACACTTTTGTAACGGCAAATTTGGATAACGATTGATAATTCTACAAATTTCATCAAATTAAATTTCAAATTTTTTTTTGATTAAATTAAACCAAATTGAAAACAAATTGCATAAAATTTTACTAAATTCAAAATTTTTTGATAATATTTCACCAAATTCAAACATTTTTTGATAATATTTCACCAAATTCAAACATTTTTGGATAAAATTTCACCAAATTCAAACATTTTTTGGATAAAATTTTGCATAATTTGCTATTTTTTATTGCATAGAATGGAATTTATGGTGCATATTTTATGCGCATAAACCGAATTTTATTTTGCATAAATATCCGAAGTTTATTAACGACTAAAATGACCAAAACTTGTTATTTTCCAGTTATTAGCTGACGCATTAATTAAATGCCACCAAAGATGTGCAGAGGCTTCACTCGTATTTTCCCTTCGCGTTTTCATTTGTGGCCGAAATCGACTCGAGAACGAAGGCGCCGAAGCATTATCACAATTTTTTAACATAAAAATCATTTAATTTACATAAAAAAAACATAAATAAATTTGTTACCTAGGTTGCCGACCATTTGGAAGAAGTCTCCATGCCGCAGAACGGAATTTATCACGACGGTATCGCAGCCCTCACGTCCTCGTTTTCAAAAAATCCAAATCTTCAAGTGATTTAAACGACAACACCGCAACTAAAATTGGTGGACGAGCGATCGCCACCGCGATATACGACTTAAATAAGTTGCGAATGATCAATTTAGGCGATTGCCTCTTAAGATGCGCTGGTGCTACGTCGTTAGCTGCAGCAATTACGAAGAATCATCAAGAACTTGAAGTAATTCGCCGTTTTTTCCGATTGGGTTGAGATTATTTAACGTTTTCTTGTTTTTTTTTTTGATTGTTTTTATATTTTGATTGTGAATTTATTTCAGTGAGGATGAAGGACTCGACAATGGGGATGACGATTCGTGCAGTACGGACAATGATTTAGAGGAAGATGTGGACGAAATCGAAATTCCAGTTCATTCCAATCTTCGAAAAACAAATTCAGACATTACTGCGAAGCATGATGTTCCATCTATTCCGGTTATTTATTTTTTATTTTTTCCCATGTGGAGAATAATTGTTGATTTCTTGTTGCAGGTTACAGCTAAAGAATTCCTCGAATCACCGACAGCGGAGAAATTCTTAGCGTTGGGCGACGACAGATCATGTCTCATTATGGAAGAAATCAATGTAAAATTAAAATGCAAATTTTATTTTTTTTTAAAAAAACAACAAAACTAAATTTTCTATTATTTTATACCAGAATGATCTGGATTTTGATCGAAGAATCAGTACCGTTTTGAAATTATTCAGCTGCGTGTCACTAGACAACGAAGAGGTTAAAGATGCGGCATTTGAGTGCGCGGATGCACATTTGATGGAGGTTTTCGAACTGGCGGAAAAACAGGACTGTTTATCGGTTTTATCCAACTCTCTACTCGTTCAATTAGGCTTAATCAAAGTAAGTAAACAAATCGATGCTACCATATGGCTCGAAATCATTGAATTTGATTTTTCCTACAGAGCGAAGACAAAACTTTCAAACCAATGACAGATTTAACGGGACCCCTCATTGTATTGGAGCATGTAGTTAGCCAGCCTTATTTCTCTAGGATCAAAAAAGAAATTCTTCAGCTGTTCTTATCCAGGTAACGATGAGATATTTAAATTCAATTCAATTTAATAAAACTTTTTTATTTATTGCGTAGACCCAACAAAGCTATTGACGCTTGCGGAAGTGTCAAGCACAAATGGCTTCAAACATTATACAGTTTTCAGGAAAGTAAGAAATTTTGTTTAATATGTCAATGTTGAGAGTTGACTAAACACTGATAAATACACATTTACGCAATGAAGACACGAAAAATGTAAATGTAAAATGTATCAAAATGATATGTTTTTTAATAAAAAAATCTATACATATAAAAGTGAAATGCGCTTGCGTGGTTATCCGGTATAGTCGGCCACACGGTTCGTACTGGGACCTCCAATTTCGGCCCACAGTTCCGCAGACTGTAATCCTGGTTTGGTGGAGCATGGAGTCGCTTGGTTCCCATTGATCCGAGTGGCCATGTGGATTGTTACCGCAGCCAGACCTCAGTATGACAACACTACGGCAACACGCAGTTCAATGGTTGGGTCGTTGCATTGAAGTGTTGCGGTAACAATGTCGTTTTGGTCTCGCCACAATATTTTGCCTGCGATTTGATTGTAGTAAAACGGTGCAATGTGTGGCGTGGTAGCATTATTATACCGTGGCTATTCATTATTGTGTCTGTGCGTGCGTATATTACAGAGATCATCCGACGGCTGCTGATGCGGCATGCAGATGGCGCTGATTGTTTGGTAGTGTCTCCCAGAAACGTACAGGTGATATTTTATTTGCACAGAGAAAGGAGGCGAAATACATGTCAATGATGCTGGTCGCCAAAAAAAAAACGAAAAAAGGCCAATCAACAGCTTTATTTCAGGAGACAACCGGTGACCCTGCTAGTTCACTATAAAACGAATTTATTTGATGGTACTTGTGACGGTCGAATCTCGGCAATTACCTTATTATTCTACCACTAGATGGCGCGGACTACTATGTCGCGCCATATTCAAATAAAATCTATTTATGTTGCCTAGTTTTGGTTTCATGCTTAGCTTAACAATATTTGACCAGTAAATATTTCATAAGTGTGTTCGTATTATGAATTATGGTGAATGATAATATTATATATTATCATTCTAACATGGAAAGTTATCTGGAGATAGGAATTTACTGTGGTCCGTTGACCACGATACTTATTCTCATTGGTATGTAGAGGAGAAATTGATCACACCTATGACCCATTTCTCCCCCATAGTGGACGCTCTCATGAGTCGTACTGCTGTCCCATTGGACACAGTCCGACCTCCTGGGGAATGTCCACTATATAAGTCCGTGCAGAGCTCAGTTCCAGCGTCCCTAAAGTTCACTTAAAGATATATTTATATGTTGCTGACCGTTACTTGCATTTATGTGGTACAAAAAGCTTTGTTGCTATGAGCCGGCTGGTGGAAAACCGTAAAGACCGTAGTAGTCGTGGCATTTATGTCACGGAAGCCTGTGTACCGCAAATATACATTTCAACCTGCATATAATGACACATCGGTGAGTGGTCTTAGTGGGACAGACAGTTATTGACCACTCTATACTCGTTGTAATAATGATTCCTGAACGCATGTTACGATGCGGAACGTCGATCTTCGACTCAGGCAAAGTAACACTCATCTACGCTCATTCTTCGGTATTTATAGTATCGTTATGTCTCGTTACCGAGTGATACAGTGAAATCACCGTATTCCCGGTTGTTGTCTGTCTGGGAGCTGTGTCACATGACCCGGTCAGCCCAAACCTTGTGACGACTAAGAAAGTCAACCATCAGACAAATTGATGGATTCCCTTTCCTTTAGAACCACTTAGGATACCAGGAACGGAAGCTAGAAGTCTCGTACATTTGTATTAATCATTATATTCAGTAATTAGCCCCTAATGTTCGTATTAATTATTATCACATATGTATGTTCCTCGGTATATTCGTTATCCCATGTTAAAGCTATTATTAAATATTGTCATGATTTGAGAATCAGGTCTCCCTTTTCTTTATAGTTTGTATTGCAATTTTCCCACGTTTAGTGCGCACCTTATCTCGGCTAGATTTTGTGTGTATTTGCCCTCTCCTCGTGGTCACTGTCGCTAGACAGCACCCTCAGAGAAAGGATCGTCACACGTGGAGGTTCTACCGAGATGTGGTTGCAATTTAATTTCGGGAAATTGCAAGATATTTTTGTTGTTCCGACGAGCAGGAGATATCGATAACCCCTTAGTGAGCAGCCATGAACGGGCACAGGTATTCCTGTGAGTATAATGTCAGTTCAGGTTGATTAAAAACCTTAGGTCAGGAATAAGAATAATTTTTTTATATATATACATATTAAAATTAGGTTACAGGTGAAAAGTAAAATTCACTTGTAAAGAGTAGGTTAGTAAGATATAAGATAAATTGTCGATACGTTTAATAAGGGTTGACATTGCAAGGTGTCGACTAAAGGTCTTTCGAAACGACCGAACAGGTGTTAACAATGATTTTATATCTGATTAGGGAATTTAGTGGTCTTGCGTATTCACATACTTGCTTTATTGACAGTGTAAATATACTCTACATCGGCCAACTGGAACTTCTAGAAGGTTGGGTGAGGTATGAACTCATATTAACATGATTCGTACTACTCCATGTAGAGGCGCCATTCAGGCTGAGTTATACTCCCCTATCGGGCTAAAATAAGATTTTCCATCAAGCTGTGACCGTGTGATATGAACCGCTAAAAAATTCCAGTGTCCATTAAAACATAAACAATTTTTTTAAATTAGTATTTTATTCATTGATCAACAACTACAGTAGTATAAAAAAGAAATAATGGTTCAAAAGAGCTGTTTACTTTTTTTCACTTCTTGTACTGAGCGTATGGAGCTCAGATGAGCCCTACACGCTCTCTCGAAGTGAAGGGTAAAAGTATTTTTGTGTTTGCCAGTCTTATCTAAGGTTGCGATTGGTTCGGTTTGAGTCAGTTTTAGTGAAGACTCAAACCAAACTGAAGTTTTCAAAGCTGTGACTCAAACTGAACTAAAACCAAACCGAAAATTTTTGTCCAAACCGAAACCAAACTGAACCAAACCGAATGTAAACCATTATTAAAAAAAAAAATTAAATTTATTTAAAACCAATAAAAAACACTACAAACTGTGTTGCCTCCACCATGATTTAAGACACATGGAAGCCGTAATACATTCTGTTGACAAATTTCGTCAATTTGGAGTTAGTAAATCTACCCCACCTGAAAATTCTCTTTCAATTGGAACAGATGTTCCTGGAATTGCCAAAAAGTCACGAGCCATCTTTGATAAACATGGAAAACTTTTTTCATTTGTTTTCCACCACGATAAAACATTTATTTTAGAATCCTCTACTGGACTAGACAAATATTTAGAAACTTCATTCGCATTTTTAGATAATTTTCTTCGTTTGACAGTTGACATAACTGCAAAAAAATCACCATCATCATCTATAGGTTTGTCACTTTCATTTTCGTAACCATTGCTCTCAAAATCATTAGTGTAAAAAAAATTAACTCAAAATGTGCCTTAATTTCGTTTTGTAAATTTTTATCCCATTTGTGATTTTTAAAGTATGAAAGCTTCCAAACAGGATTCAAAATCGTGCTAATAACAACAATCGATAAAGCAGAAAACTGATATTTAGCGTAAAACTTAAGTTTTTCTTCAGCTTTTCGAATTCCCTCTTTAAGTACTCCTTTTTCTTTTTGAAATGATTCCTTTAGACTGGCTATTAACCAATCTTGAATAGGAATTATAGAAGTCACAGTTGGATGAGTTTCAGCACTCATGTTTTGTTGCTTTTTCAAACTTTGACAAAATAATCATTACCGAGTTCATTGCCTCCCACTCGCTCTCTTCCAACAATAAACGTTTTAAGTCTTTATCAATTGCAGATATTGTTGTTATCGCATTTCGCAAACGAACAGCTCGTTGTATCATATAAAATGTTAAGTTCCAACGTGTTTTGACATCAATTATTGGTTTGACATCATCAATACTAAGAATCTTGCAAGCCTCGGACAATTTTTGAAGTTTCTGGGGCGACACACGTATTTTTTTAATTAAATTTCGTAATTTCGATATAATCGTGCCATGATTAGTTAAATTTGGTTCGACATAGTCTTCAGGATCTGCTTCTAATTCAAAATCTTCGTTAATAGGTAGCGAAATCAATAAAGACGATAAAAAACTTTGCACACTGAGATTCATGATGTGTGCAAAGCAACGTACGTGGTGATCTTTTGTAAATGTTATGCTATTCAAATCAAATAGTGTTAATTCATTGTGTTTATCAGTAAATGAAGCAACAAAAGTATCATTGTTTGAGGCATTATCAGTGGTTATGGATAAAATTTTACTCGTTATGTTAAAATCTGTTAAAGTATTCATAAACGCATCAGCAATATTAATGCCAGTGTGTTTGCCTTTTAATTGAATAAAATCTAATAAAACGGATTGATATTCCCATTTCTCTGTAATCCAGTGACAAGTGATTCCCAGAAAAAAAATCCCATTAGGGGAAGTCCAACAATCATGAGTGAAAGACAAACGACACGACAAAATACTTAATATCTCGCTTATTTTTTTCTTCATTTCAATATATGCTTTCATTATGTCAGCTTTCACAGTATCACGCTTCGGAATAAATGCTTCATCACTAAATTCGGCCAATAATTCCAGAAAAGTTTCTTCCTCAACAATCCGATGCGCCTGATTCGTTACAATAATCCATTTAATTAATTTTTGACGAAAACGAATTTGGGAAAATGGTCGTTTCACTTTCTTTTTTAATGCATCAGTTATTGTAGGTTGTTTATCGGTGCGGTCAGTACAAATTTTCGATTTATGTTTAGAGTTAAGATGTTTTAGCATATTAGTTGTACTGCCTTTGGATTTTCCTGCAACATTATAAGTTTTCGAACAATAGTTGCATTTTGAAAACCCCGAGTCTAAAACAGTAAAATGCTGCCATGCAACACTACGCTTTTTATCAGCAGTTTCGTTCGCATCCACCTCAATGTCAACAACTGAAATAATCGCATTATTCTCCATCTCCATTGAAATAAAATTATCTAAAATTAGATGAAAGATCTATAATCCTAGACTAGCCAAGCCACTATAAAGTACTAAATTGTAAAATGTAAAATTTAAATTACATTTGTGATTTGTCTTTTATATACTGTAGCAATAGCAATAAATGTAGTCCTTATGTAACGTAAAGGTGTGATTGGTGTGAACGTATACGTAACAATTACAACAATTTAACATTATGACAATTGAATTTGTTATGCTGTTAAATTGTTATTACATAACATATTACAGGAACAGGCCTAACATTTATATTATTTCTTTATTTTTATTTTATATTATTTTTTAATTTTTAATGTAAAATTCGGTTTTATCGGTTCAATTTACGGTTTGGTTCGGTTTGGTTCGGTCACAAACCAAAACCAAACCATTTGTGTAACGGTTCATATTTCATGAACCATAACCAAACCGAGAGCAAACCGAAACCGATCGGTTCGGTTTTAAACCGAACCAATCGCAACCTTAGACTCTTATCAGTACTTCGGCTTGAAAGTGGAGCTCATACGGAACTCAAATCTAAGGTGTTCGGACCCTCACATGATCAATGTAGGAATCACCATGATTTGATGGCGAGGAGAGTCTGTTCTATTCTGCTTCAAGATTTGGCGCAGAAGTCGAATCCTAATCCTGTGTCGAGATTTGACGCAGAGCAGGATTTTAAGGCCCCTACGCCAGTGTTCCGCGCACTAGTAAAATAAAGGAAAATAATCAAGCAAACAAAAAATGACCTATACTGAATAAAATTACATTTTCTTTTTGTACAGAAAAAGAGTTTCCACGTGGAAACTTTTTGGGACTAAGACTAACCATACCCTGCTGAGTACCAAAGCACTTAAGTATGTATAATTGCTTCCATATTTCCTGGGACTACCCATTCCAGAAAGTTGGAGGTCAAGACCCTCAAGGACGTCAATTGACAACCCTTGATTGGTTCAAAACCAACATCTGAGACATCTGTTACCACCCAAGGTGCTGATGGTTCAAATAGCCATACCCACCTACATCTGTCTGATTCCTACTCATAGAAGCCCTGTAGCAGTTCTTTTCTGTTGTAACAAGTTTTGGCCCTAGTTGATATTGCTTCAAGTTTCTCCGTATTTTTTAATGTCAGAGATTAGTCCTAGAATAACCAGAGCCATGGACAAACAACGAACCACGATCGTGGCGGAGATACATGACAATCCGGCCGTACATGCGGGATATGATGGAATAGAGGACGTAGGAGAGATAGTAGTAACGGTGGACAATCCCAACGTAACTCAAGTCCAGTCAGCAGATACAATAGAGATATCTTCAGGTGGTATTAACGAAGACGCTGCACCTACCAACGTTCCCTTGTCAGGTGACGAGAGACGAGCGGTAGCCAACGCATTGGTCTTACGAGCGTTTAATTATTATGGCATTCCCTCAAATAAATTTCAACGCCTAACCGATCTTTTCACCACTGTGGAAAGAAATCAAAATTTAATCATGTTTAAAAATAAAATTACTCTTTTAATGTACGTTCTTCGTGAAGGGCTGGCACATGATTTAGTGAGCGAAACTGCACCCATTACCTCATCACCAGCCAATAAAGAAACGGACCATGATCACTCGTATGTTACGAAGAGTATAACTTCGAGTACGGCCAATCGGACGGATACGCCCAATCGACGACGTACTCGTTCCCCAAGTCACAGAAGTCGAGGAACTTCCGTGGCTAGTAACTCACGTCATATAAGGGATGAATCCTTACCTAAGGCGAGTCATTTAAACGAGTGTAACCACGTTTACACTAGTTTAACCCTCAGAAGCCTATCCTATGGGTCAATTGACATAGGCAATAGTTCTAAATACAAATTTTTTTCAAAAAATTTTTCAAAAAATCTGAAATTTTCTGGAGCTGTTGAAAAAGTGGTTTTACATACACTCAATTTATTTGATAATTTTCAGACTTATAAAAAAAAAGTTATTGAGAAAATATGAGCCCCTTAAAATCTCAGCGTAAAACGTTTGTTGTTTTCACTGCATTTTTTCTCTTTAGTGAGAGCGCTTTTAAAATACAACGCCACCTATATGCAAAGTAGAGAATAAACAAAGCACATGTCGGCACATGTTCAGTTCACATTTCATATCAATTGCAATTAATTGCACTAATTGGAATTAAAATTAAGTTAATATACACAATTATTATAAATAAATAATTAAACACCTTGCACGCTGTTCAAATGATCACATTTTGACAGAGTGTCTTGATTTTTACAATCGGTGACACCTAGCGTCAGTTGGTAAAACCATGGTAACCATGGTAACAGCACTAAAGCGCTTTAACTCGGAGTATATAAAACATGTCAATTGACACCACTAATAGGTCTTTGCGTTGACCCAAAATGTTAGGCGTCTGAGGGTTAAATTTTAATTTGCACGGTGTTTACACGAATTAATTCGTGCAAACGTCGTTCAACCGTGTTAAACAAAAATGGCCCAATTTCGTCGTGCAAATGCACATGCAACAAAATTTGACATTAGAATTCTATTTATCGTCATCTTGAACCTTCCTTCAAATGTAAGTATTAACAACGTGCGTGATACTCAGAATTGTTACTATCTAATATTACTTTTGTTTTAAAAGGAAAGCAGGCAAGAATGATGTGCTTGCTAGGAAAAATCTGCTCCCTTGCTCAAGTACAGCTTGTTTATTTATTACGGCAGCCATGTTTGTGTGAATTGTGTGTAAATTCCTGCGTAATTTCCAGTGTAAATGCATATGCAACATTTTAACTCGAAAAGTCAGTCGTGCAATTTGATCCGCCTTCTGCAATAAGTCGAATTATTGCCGTTTTTAGAGTCGAATTATTGGCGTTTTTGAGTCGAATTATTGGCGTTTTTGAGTCGAGTTATTGCCGTTTTTAGAGTCAAATTTTTGCCGTTTTTAGAGTCGAATGACAGTTTGATTATCAATTGAAACGAGCCATCGTTAATCGCCCCAATGAAATATCAGACTTTGGGCCTAACATTTTAAGATACGGAATTGGTACTCCTCACCTGTTGTTGATTAACAATCATTTTGACTGAAATTGTGTGAGTTTACATATTTGAGCTAATTACGTGTTCGCGCGACAGAAACCACAGTAAACCCACCCGCTCGAGCATTTACTTCTTTGTGTTTAAACCCAACTCATCCAAAGTGTATACGACCTGTGTGACCTTCACCAAAGTGAATGCCAAATCTATAGGCTGCCCGACTCCCACGTACGACGGCGGTGTAATTACTAGGTTTGGACCTGCTTTAGTCCAACATTAAATAAAATTCAGTGTGACATATTTCTGAATGCTCACAACATAAATATTAAAATTAAAATAAAATAAAATATAAAAATTTAACTCATTTTTTGCATCGTTCTGTGTAAATAGTTACCAAATCTTCAACTGCTAGTGCTGCTCTTCAACAAAGTTATTTTCAGATGAATTTAGAATTTAATTAAACGCCAAGGCTATTTGTGCTAAAATGTGCCTCAGATTTTCACACTCAGAATTCTACACAAAACTCTCACAAAACTAACCACACGCAAAACTCGTTTTTGACGAGTTTTAGTTTCTGAATGCACCTATTGAATTTTATACTTGCTTTTTTATTAATTGAAGACTCGAAGTCAACCTTATAATAGACAATCTAAATGCAGTGAAATAAATGGACTTTCCAACAGTTTCTAACAGCAATCATTGTAGCATCTGTGAAGCCTCAAGCACAGTCCATACCAAAATTTTCTCTCTTTAAAAAATCACATACTCTATTTGGATTTGATTTTACCGACACGATCCCACGACGATATTTCATCAATCCCGCTAACAGTCCCTATTAATGACATTACGCCGACAAGCTTGACCTTAATTGACTAATAAATTGAAAGACAATATTTTTAGATAAAACCACGAGTAAAATTTTCTGAAGAACCAATTTGCTTATTTAAATTTAATATTCAAACAAGTATGTGGTTAAAACATCATTTTCACATTTCAGTTTAAAAACAATTTTTTGTCGCTGGTGCGAACTTCAGGTGCACTTAGATAACTGAAGCTTGGATTTATTGGCTTTTTGTGTCTTAACTCATTACTCTTGAGAAATGAATTTTTTAATTGCTTTTTTATTAATTCAAGTCAACCTTAATAGACACTCTAAATGCAGTCAAATAAATGGATTTTCCCACAGTTTCTATGGCAATCATTGTAGCATCTGTGAAGCGACAAAGCACTGTTCATACCAAATTTTTCTCTCTTTTAAAAATCACGTGGTGTATTTGGATTTGATTTTACCAACTTGATACCATGGCGATATTTCATCAATCCCACCAAACCAAGATTAGAATGAACTGTTCTAACAGTCCCTATTAATGACATTACGCCGACAAGCTTGACATTATTGACTAATAAATTGAAAGATAATATTTTTAAATGAAAACATGGATCGCAAGTTTTTGTAGCGTCAAAAATTGAGCAAAGACATCGAAAAAAAGATGTCAGTTTTAGATGTAAAAATAAACATTACAATTTTTTGCTTCTGTATGTTATGGATGGGTCACTGTCACACATGGATCAATACTTGGTTTCTTAGTAAATAAACTGTACACAACACCGTACGTCTTTGGTCAGGTAAGTCTAATAATTTTAAACTCTTTAAAGAATTCAGTGTTCAGGCCTGGTATAACAATTGACCAATTGCACCGTTTCAAAAAAGGTAATAATGTTTTCACTTACGTAGTTTTAATCGCCGAATTTACTTGTTTCTGAATGCAATTTGTAGTGACCAAACATGGTCTTTTCAGAAATCTTCTGAAATAAGAGTTTGTTACTTTATTAATAACTATTAAAATGGTCCTTAATGTAAATAGACCCTGTCATTATGCATTAATGACACCCTAATTAATCCTAGTAAATATAATTAGTCAAATAATAAGTGTGTTTATTATTTTGTATAAAATGTGTTATTATTTTATGTTTAATTATAAATGTTGTATTATTCTTAGTGAATTGTGTTACTTTTTACTCCTTATTAATTGTCTTTAAATAATATTAAGCAGTGTTTATTTTCAGTCTTTTCTCCCCTAATTGTGGTGCACATGTGAGGGGGCGGAACCGGCGACGCCCACTTAAGGGAGACTAAGTGCTTTTGCTCTGTCTGGGCCTTGCAGCTGGCTTGCGAGCCCAGTGCAAAACCAACGGTTTTGAGCCCCAGACCCTTTGTTTGATTAATTAGTGTGCTCTGCGCAACTATCTGCCACAAGAGCTGAGAGCCCATAAAAGTCGGATCTTCACTGGATTCTCCAGTCTAAATATTATCATCAAACAAACCACACGTTTCAACCTCTCTATAGTAGACCGTTTGATTCTTTAGGCTCTTTTATTGCTATCACTTGTACATCACAAGTGCCAGCACTCCATGCAATTGTGTTTGCACACACTTGCAACCCCACAGTCATTAGGCGACTGTTTTTAAGGGATTCTCCCTAATCACCCATCACCCCAACACGTTTCGACGTGGGGTCGTGCATTAAGAAATCACCTTATTTCACCAGTGGTTGAAATAACTGCTGTCATCCAGAGCTACCACCACCATCAGTAGCAGCTCACTTAAACCTTTGTGACTATTTGTGCTGCAAAGTACGAATATCATCACTGAGTCAGCGGCTTAGCTAGTTAGCAATAGCTCAGTTATTCCTCTGTATGAGTGTTTTGTGCTGCAAAGGACATAATATTCAAGGATTCCCCTATTTATACATAACATTAATGTTTTATCACTGTGTTGTGTTATGTTATATCAGGCGATTCCTGTTATAACTGGTTAACCCCTAGACAACTAGCCATTTTCGAATGGCTGTGTGAGCATTTCAATCGCCCGAACCCGGCGCCAATTAGGTTTTAAATTTACGTGATCCAAAAGCGAGCGCGACAAATTGTGCTAAACTGCCAAAGCAATCGTTTAAACTGAATGTTTAAGAACATGCAAATTGTTGTAGTTTGCTCAAACTATCAGATCTTTGATGCGCTTCTTTCTCCACTCGCTCACTCTTTCAGTACATGCATAACAGTCACCTAATATTACACTTTCCCCTTCCCGGTCACGTAATATTATGTTTCATTCAATCCTGTCACATTTAAAGTAAAATACTTCTCTGCAATATGTTGTTACTAAGATTTCACTTACATCTTCTCTTCTATTATGTGACAATAATTCCATATTTCCTTTCTTCTTGTGTCCACTTTATGCCACTGTTTTTCCTATAATTACCAACAAATGGCCACACTACTCTTTTCCTTCTGTCGCTTTGCTAGTACACAAATCAAATCCAATTCCGTGTTAAGCTTTTTCATGATTTTTTGTTTATCTTTTCCTTCAATCCAAAAGACAATAATATCAAAATTTTCCAGGTAGAATTTAAAAAAGTTGAACTTATCTGTCCTGAGCATTGTTTTCCCTTCACCTTCAATTCTTTCACGAACACGTTGAAGGAAATTTTCCATTTTTTCCGGTATTTATTGGTTGCGCAATTGTCAGCTCATATTTTCTTTAATTTTTCGAAAATCCCAGCCAAATTCTTCTCTGCTGTTTTGTAAAAATCAGTTGCCATTTCATGAAATATTCATTAGTTTGAAATGTTTAGCATCAAATATTGCTGGATTTATTATTTTATGGCTTTTCTAGATGTGGATGGCATTGATTAATCAAGAAACAGAATCGCGCCAACAATTGCGTGCTTTTGCAAGTCTAGGTTGCATGAAAATGAACAAGCGTGCGATTTTTGGCGCGCAATTGTTAAAAAATGAGCGCTAGAAATGCTATTTCTCGCAAATGAAAATGCACCTTTAGATTGGCGCCATTTGTTTTGTCATATGACTGCTTCAAGTCATGTGATAGAAGCTAAGATGAAGCTAAAACGTAGCTAAAACGTAGCTAAAACTTACCTAAAACTTAACTAAAACGTGCCTCAGATTTTCACACTCAGAATTATACACAAAAACAGACATAAAACTAACCCACGCAAAACTCGTTTTTGACGAGTTTTAGTTCCTGAATGCACCTAGTGTTTGTTAAAATAAAGTGATGTTTTAAACGTTTAGATGGCAAATTTAGTACCTTGACCTACAAGAAATTCATACAACAATCAAAATTTAATTAATGCAAATCAATTTAGAAAAAAAGCAGTCTGCTCATTAACTCTAGCTGATCACTATCTAATTGTAGCTTAAAAGTCTGAGTTTGTCCAATTAATTGCATTCAAACTTCTAAACATATAATTACATCAAAAAAAAGATGTCAGTTTTAGATGTAAAGTAAGTTTTTTGCTTGTGTATGATAGGCATGTGTCACATGCCACACATAGATCAATACTTAGTTTTTTAGTAAATAAACTGTACACAACACCATATGTCTTTATTCAAGTAAGTCTAATAATTTTAAACGCACTAAAGAATTTAGTGTTCAGGTGGTAGAACAATCTAGCAATTGACCAATTGCACCATCTCAAAAAAGATGATAATGTTTTCACTTACGTAGTTTTAATTGGTAAATTAACTTGTTTCTCAATGTAATTGTGCCAAACTTCCAAAGCAATCATTTAAACTAAATGTTTAAGAACATGGAAATTGTTGTAATTTGCTCAAACTATCAGATCTTTGATGCGCTTCTTTCTCCACTCGCTCACTCTTTCAGTACATGCATAACAGTCACCTAATATTACACTTTCCCCTTCCCGGTCACGTAATATTATGTTTCATTCAATCCTGTCACATTTAAAGTAAAATACTTCTCTGCAATATGTTGTTACTAAGATTTCACTTACATCTTCTCTTCTATTATGTGACAATAATTCCATATTTCCTTTCTTCTTGTGTCCACTTTATGCCACTGTTTTTCCTATAATTACCAACAAATGGCCACACTACTCTTTTCCTTCTGTCGCTTTGCTAGTACACAAATCAAATCCAATTCCGTGTTAAGCTTTTTCATGATTTTTTGTTTATCTTTTCCTTCAATCCAAAAGACAATAATATCAAAATTTTCCAGGTAGAATTTAAAAAAGTTGGGCCCTTATTCCACAGGCCAGCCACATTCCAACTGAGCATTGTAAAGTCTTTCTGTTCCAGTTCTCCTTCGTGTGATTCAATCGCAAGTTCCCCTATAGGTTCTTCCCTGGTTTTCGAGTTTGACAAAATTTGTCTTCTGTATGTTTCCCATTTCCAGTTTTTTCCTCACTAGTTAGTTCTACTTCCTGGTTTTTATTCCATTCCTGTCTTATTGTCTCGTATTCGTCATTAAATTCATCCACTAAATTCAGCCCAATCGCTTCTCTCGGTCCTTCTGCACTCCCCTGCTCCACTCGGTTTTGACCCCATTTCAAAGAAAAATTCAATCTTTTGTGTTAAATCATCCCATCGAAAGACTATTAGATTGACTACTATTATAGTTTGTCACTCTTTACAAATGCACCTCTTCTCTGTCTTTTCTCGCAGCTGCAAATAAATTTTGCTTTTTCCTGCAGGTTTCCATTGATAAATCCTCATCAATAAAGACATCAGAGCCTTTTAACAGTCTACTTTTAGTAAAGATACAGTAGCGGTCTTTTTCCCGTTCAAATTTCACCACATGACGCAGGTACTGGCCTTTCAATCCCACTCTTTGTACAAAATCAAATTCAGACCTAAATACAAAATATTGTTTAGTTATTTCCTTGATTTTCCTCTCGGTAGAGTCTCTGGTTTTTCCTGGTCCTCGTCTAGCAATCCCTTAATAATTAGATTTGCATTACAAGTTCTATTTTCTACTTCTTCTAGCTTCTCTCTACATTTACTCAATTTGGCCTGTAGCTTATCTGTCCTGAGCATTGTTTTCCCTTCACCTTCAATTCTTTCACGAACACGTTGAAGGAAATTTTCCATTTTTTCCAGTATTTATTGGTTGTGCAATTGTCAGCTCATATTTTCTTTAATTCTTCGAAAATCCCAGCCAAATTCTTCTCTGCTGTTTTGTAAAAATCAGTTGCCATTTCATGAAATATTCATTAGTTTGAAATGTTTAGCATCAAATATTGCTGGATTTATTATTTTATGGCTTTCCTAGATGTGGATGGCATTGATTAATCAAGAAACAGAATCGCGCCAACAATTGCGTGCTTTTGCAAGTCTAGGTTGCATGAAAATGAACAAGCGTGCGATTTTTGGCGCGCAATTGTTAAAAAATGAGCGCGATAAATGCCATTTCTCGCAAATGAAAATGCACCTTTAGATTGGCGCCATTTGTTTTGTCACATGACTGCTTCAAGTCATGTGATAGAAGCTAAGATGAAGCTAAAACGTAGCTAAAACGTAGCTAAAACTTACCTAAAACTTAACTAAAACGTGCCTCAGATTTTCACACTCAGAATTATACACAAAAACAGACATAAAACTAACCCCACGCAAAACTCGTTTTTGACGAGTTTTAGTTCCTGAATGCACCTAGTGTTTGTTAAAATAAAGTAATGTTTTAAACGTTTAGATGGCAAATTTAGTACCTTGACCTACAAGAAATTCATACAACAATCGAAATTTAATTAATGCAAATCAATTTAGAAAAAAAGCAGTCCGCTCATTAACTCTAGCTGATCACAATATAATTGTAGCTCAAAGTTCTGAGTTGGTCCAATTAATTGCATTCATTAACTTCTAAACATATAATTTCAGTTGAACCTCGTGTCCAAAACTTTAAAAATAATAGTCGTTTCCATCAGCAAGCAACGTGAGACAGTTTTTGTGACCACAATTGTGCTTCTGACAATAGGCGTCTAAATTGACATTAGGTGCATTCAATTCCAAAGGGATAAATAGTTTATCTTGATTCTTTTGATTCTCGCTAGGCGGAAATGACGTTTTTTACGTCATTTTCCAACAATCAGTTTACCCATAAACCGCTTTTACATAAACCACGTTGAGGGTTGTTTATGCTGCTGAAATCTTGTTTATGGCAGCATTCTTGGCAGCCATTTTAGATTCGAGATTGAGCGAGGTGGCACTCGATCGACTTTATTAAGAGATTTCAGTGCTTTTTTATATATTTTTTACTACATTACAACACTTTTGGTATACTTTAATGTATACTATTATTTTATAGTACGGTAACTTAAAATGTCAACTGAAAGGAGAAAACTACAACAATCCAGACATGGATTTTGGATTAAGAACTAGTTCCGATCAAGGAATTTGACCCTAGAATATTTAAGTTTGCAACTGCGCATGCGCAGACTGAAACTTAATAACACGTTCAATGCTTAAAGCAGATTAAATTGATTCTCTATAATCAGGTGTAATACCACAAGCGCTAGTGTGATTGTCGAAATAAGCTTGTAATAATGAATTTTTTTACTCGGTAGAAATCACGAGTGCATCAAAAATTGCGACCTGTATAAATCACGAGTGCCCGCAGGGCACGAGTGGTTTATTCTGGTCGCAATTTTTAGATGCACGAGTGGTTTTACCAATGAGTAAAAAAATGAATGGTTGCAAGCTGTTTCGACAATCACTAGCGCGAGTGGTATTCGGGAAGAGAATCTAACGAGGTAAACTACAACAACAACAAATCTATATCTATATTTCTCAAAGGACTTCACGAGATTCCACGGGATTTTATGGGATTCCACGAGATTTCATGGAATTCCACGAGATTTTGCGAGATTCCACGGGATTTCATGGAATTCCACGAGATTTTGCAAGATTCCACGGGATTTCATGGAATTCCACAACATTTCACAAGATTTCACGGTATTTCACGAGATTCACAGGATTTTAACGAAATACCCAAACAAATGTACATCCTGTTGAATCCCGTAAAATCTCGCGAATTCTCGTAAAATTTCGCGAAATCTCGTAAAATCTCGCAAATTCTCGTAAAATCTCGCAAATTCTCGTAAAATCTCGCGAAATCTCGTAAAATCTCGCGAAATCTCGTAAAATCTCGCGAAATCTCGTAAAATCTCGCGAAATCTCGCAGAATCTCGTGAAATCTTGCGGAATCTCATAGAATCCAGTGAAACATCGCGCCATTGCCATTTTGGAATTGGGGTGGAGTGGCTCGCTCTGACGGCTACTTGTTGCAGAAGTGGATAAAACAAATTTATTTTCGGATATTTTGCATGGTGCTCAATAATCAAAACAATAGGCGCCAACCAATGAAATTCGACCAGAAATTCGAATTCAACCAATCCGCGCGTACGCTCTAGTCGATAGTTTTCTCAAGTTAGATTCTCAGATTTAATTCTGCTTTTATAATCACTTTGGAATTGAATGCACCTTGTAAATTGAACAATAACACATTCAACTATCATAATCGATTATTGAAAGACCAACAAAACAAGTATAAATCAATACAGTAGGTACTTTGTTTCTTAGAAAATAAACTGCTATACACAACACCTGTCTTTGGTCAGGTACGTTAAATAATTTTAAACTCTCCAAAGAATTCGGTGTTTAGGCCCGGTCGAACAATCAGGCAATCTCTCAATTGACCAATTGCATGATCTCGAAAAAGGTAGATAATATTTTCACTCGGTTGGTGAATTAACTTGTTTCTGAATGCGATTGTGCCAAAGCACTCATTTAAACGGAATGATAGATTTTGTTTTAACTCTTTCAGTACATACAAGTCACCTAATATTACACGTTTCCCTTCCCAGTCATGGAATACTATGTTTCATTCAATCCTGTCGCTATTTATTGATCTAAGGTAGAATACAAGTGTTTAGAGCTGTGTTAGCTTTGAATTTAAAAAAAATTTCAGTGAAATGATTTTATCTTGAAAAAATACAACTTTTTTTAGTTTTAACTTTATCTTGTGAATGCACCAACAAATACCAAATGCATTAAACTATTCCGAAATGTATAAGTATATGTGTAAGGGGCAAGAAGCTGGCCCAAAAGTTTAAACACAACTCCTGATGTACATTCCAAGATACAAAACAATAGTTGTAGTCATGTAGTTGTAGTCACGACCACGGATTAACATAATATGCCCTGCCCTGACCTCTCACAGTATGGTTGCGCAAACTATTTTCAAATTGGCGTATAGCGATGGTGTAATTAAGCGCTTAATTACGCACCAAATTATATCGCGTCAGATTATTTGCACGGATATTTAACTTTAAACAGATAAACACAAGCAGTTTTACGCATATGAGTATGTGTTATGTATGTTTTTATTTATTTCATTATTTCATTCATTAATTTAATTTCTAAACTGAAAAAATTTTTTCTTAAATCTTCATTTCAGTTGAATGTTGGAACAAATAAATCAAAATAGCAGAATTTGTCAAGTTCTCATCACAAAAGTAAAGTCAACAAATTTACTCAAAGATGCAAATTTTAAGTCTTTTCTTTTAACAGTGAATCCGAATGAATTAAATAGCGGAAAAGTAAGATCAATTACTAAATATCAACGGCGAGATAAAGTGAACGCCTTCAAGAGTGACAAATCGAAGAAAAGATTCGTTCGTAATTTCCTGTGGTTTCTAGTAATTTCATTCAGCGCCATCTCTTGTTCGCAACAAACTTACGATCGACTCACATTTTTTTTATCTCGACCAATTGAGACCAGAGTGAAATTAATTCGCAATTCGTCCGTCAAGTTCCCATCTATAACTCTCTGTCCCAACGAAAATAACTACATTCCTTTGGTTAATTTGAGAAAACTAAAAGCAAAAGAAAGAAAGAAATATTTCTGCTCTGTACATCATTTTTCTTGCTTGATGGCACTCTAAACATTTCTACCCTATGGGATCTCATGTCCCTAAATGGGACATTAATCACGGCTTTTGAATTCTCAGTAAAAAAATCTTATAATTTAATTTAAACATTACAAAAAAATCTGTTCTGAATTATATACAGAAATCCAAAGACTCGAGATTGGCAACGGGTGAAAAAAAATCCAATGATTCGCCTTTATTTTCTGTCAAAACTGATATCGAGACAACGTATGGCACTTGTAACACATATTCTTACGGTAAAGTACAAAGTTTTTTTGTCATCTTGAAATAATTTGGTATTTGTTATCATTTAGAAAATATTGTCCCCTTCAAAAAGATGATTTCAAGATAATGTTCACGTTCCACACTTACAAACCATATTGTGAACGTATCTTAACTTGGGTATAAAGAAATAATTAACTAAACTCCGTTTCCAAAACATTGCGAGTAACTCCCATTGGTTGTAGCCTGTTTGCTTGCACATTAATACAAAAACCCACCAAAAACTACCATATATGATCATTTTTATAATCGTTTATGGTCGTATTTTGTTTGTTTTATGTTCGTTTATGCCCTTTTATGGTCATTTTTCGAATTATTTTTTTAAGTGTATTAAAAAATTGCTGGGGAAAGGCTCTAACCAATGGGAATTTCTTGCAATGTTTTGGAAACGGAGTTTAAAATTAAAAAGTTGAAATTAAAACAATCATTCATTAAAGTTTATGATACACCATGACGACGACATTGTAACTTATAAAGCAGCTCGTGGAAGCAAAGAACAGATTATTAATAGCAAAGCTGCGTATGGCTTATCCGCACAAAGAGTTAATAGAATATATTTTTAAATATACGTAACCGGGTTAATAACGATACATTTGATTCCAGTTCAAGATTTTGAATCAAACCGGAAAACCGTGCGATACAAATCGAGTTGTAAACGAATGTGAGAAAAACTGCTTCGAAAAACACCTAAAGAACATCAGTCGATGCAGGTAAAGAAGAAATAAATAAAATTTTCCACTCGTGTGATTGATAATCAAACTACAGATTACCCATGACTTCCCTTAATGAAGTCCCGCTGTGTGCCAATGAAAAAGATGCATTTGATGCGCACAACCAACTCCTTTATTTCTATTTGGCTTTTAATTATTTGGAAAAATGCAATTGTCCGAAAATATGCGACGACATTTTGTACACTCAACATTTCAAAATGATCGAGATATCCAAGGAACCAACCTTATCCGTCTACTTCGATGATAATCTGATTGAGGAAATTGAAGAGCATTACAGCTACCGTTTCATCTCTTTCGTGTGCGATGTTGGTGGCAATTTTGGTCTCTTTTTAGGATTGAGCATTCTCACTGCGTTTCAGATTGGAGAGTCAGTCATTGTTTACGCATTCGAAACAATCCGTTCCAAATTGAAGAAAATAAAGCCACCGCAATTAGTTACCCCATTTGAGAACGTCAATCCTATCCAGAAAAAAAGTAATTAAAATTAAACTATTTAGTCCTAAGCGCTAATCTCTTAAATTTGCAGAGTACGTGATTTACAGGAATGCCGAGAGAAGTGCCTTTTGTAATAGGTGTAACTGTAAGATTGACGAGTTTAAAAAAAGCTTCGTTTATAAGTCGCTGCAGTTTCTTTTAATTTCATCCTGCGCTCTCGCATGTTCGTATCAAACTTACGATCGACTCAACTTTTTTTATCCGGACCCTCCGAAACAAAAGTCAGCTTAATTCGTAATTCGAGCGTCAAGTTCCCATCTACAACGCTGTGTCCTGGGATCGGTAATTACGGGCGTTTAATTAAAGGACAAAACCAAAAAGCCAAAGAAAGAAAGCTCAAACATTATTGCGATGTTCATCCGTTTGCCTTGCTCGATGATACAAACAACATTTCTACTATATGGGATCTTATGTCTATTCCCGAATTAAGGGCAATAGAATATTCGGTGAGAATTTACTTATAATGAGAAATGCTTTTAAACAAAACATCTTTCTATTTTCAACAGAGGTTAAAAGAGCTAAGGTATAAGTCCGGAGAAGATGTTTTGCAAGATCCGCCTTTATTTACAGTCAAAACGGACACCAGGACAATGCTGGGCACTTGTAAGACCTATTCATACGGTAAGTTCTACATTTTTCATTTTTATAAATATTGATTTCGCATTTCGTGTTATTAGAAAACCTTGTTCACTTTCAAAAAGATGATTTTGAGTTAGTCCACATACTTGATAACTACCAACACTGTACCAAAAACTCCTTAAGCTTAGTACAAAAAAAAATTAAGTATAATGAGAATTTGCCTAAAATATATTGTTCGATATTTTATATTAGTTTATGATACACGACAATAACGACATTGTCACTTACAAACCAGCCAATGAATTCGAAGTTATGAAACCTGCAATTGGGATTGTGTGCGGTTTATCGGCTAAGAGAGTTAGTACTTTTCATTAGAAATGTAATTACCACGTTTACTATTAACATTCCATTACAGTTCAAAATTCTGAATCGTGTAAACAGACCGTGCGATACAAATACAAATGTAAACGAATGTAAAAAAAATTGTTTCGAGAATGCTCTGAAAAATATCAGTCGGTGCAGGTAAAGAAAAGAAAAATGACATTCTTTC
>JH431464.1:0-11497 GCA_000239455.1 Strigamia maritima
CCGCCATTCGGTGCACATTTGGTCTTCACCTTATTGCGGTATTTTTGATGTCCAGTGCGTACCAGTTGAGTCGAAATTCTGAAATTACTGCCAGGTACCAAGCAAGGTACGAGGAACACAGCCAGCCTATCGCCGGAGCGCTCAGAAGCATATTTAAGGCCGACTTTTGGGTCGACGGGAATTGCAGCAACTTTTGGCCGCAGCCGGGTCACCGGGTCCCGCCGAGCGATCTCGGATTTTCCATCCAAAATCAAAATTTCCAAAAATTGCAAAAATTTGATTTCCACCAATTTCTTCACCTTTACGGTGCTCGTGGGTCCTGGCCAAACTGCTGCTGTAGCAAAGCTTGCGCCTGTTGTGTCTATCGTACTGAAAGGTGGAAACAATATATAAAAATTAGAATCTTAATTCAGTATTTATATACTGGTGTAGAAATATACGTTTCTGTAGCGTTGTACGTTTGGACGTGTTTATTTATCGTCCAATTGGACAGTTGAACCTTGTTTTATCATTAAAAGTGGATAAAGTGGTTTGAATAATAATATATTTTTATATTTACATTTTCGGCATAATTATATATATATATATATATATATTATTCGAATAATTATAGGCATAAAAAATTTTTTTATACAAAAATATCATGTCGCCATATTTTATAAAGGATCGTGTAATTTTTTTTGCACGTCTTTCTATCGATGGGCTTTATGGGCGCCATCTTGTGTCTTTTTATAAAAACTCACGCATGGTTTCGATATAAGCCATTTTTTCATAAAAACAAGCATTTCTCTGTTAACTTCTTGTTAGAAACATATATTACTAGTCTAATTTTTACTTTACATGTCTACTTACGGTTGTTACCGCGGTGTTTCGGTCGAAACAGTGGTAGTCAGATATCCGACTTGGATGATCAACTCTTCTTTTTCTCGTGTATTCTCTGACTAGGAAGACACGCCATAAGAAATAAGATTGGTAAAATTATATTTGATTAAAAATAATTAGTTTTTACCTTCTCTTATCGTTATCTGACAATAATTATCCGTGATGTGACCTGGGCCAAGTTTGCTGTTTTAACTGAAACTTTTTTCACTCTAAGTCCGAGTGGCCGGGTTCTTGCTCTTGATTGGTCAATTTTAGGTCACGTGACTACCATATGGTATTTCTGAGTCTTTTTCATAATTTTTCATTTATTCAAATAAATTTTGGAATATACTAATTAATACTCGTGGTGATGGATTGATTATTTAAATCAACCTTCGTAACAAATCCGTCAATGTATTTCTTATTCGGTTTACGAGTTCGTGGTCTTCTATCGGGAGGTTTAACAGGTGGAACGTACGTACCATTCCGTTTAGCCTCTCGTTTTAGATGCTTTTTATGATGTCGACCTTGGGTTTTGACATCGGGATTTGACGAATTCGTCTGCTCGACCTGTATTTCAGGTTGACTAAGGATGATAATATCCTTTTGGATATTGTTCTTTTTGGACATCCAATTTGGGTTTGGATGTTCCGTATTTGTTCCTACTAGTTGATTTTCTTCCCACTCTTCGATGGGATATGAAGGAATATATGGCAATAGCAATAAATCTTGCGTGTTAATTGATTTCTCAATTTTTCTATTCCCAATTTTTGTGAGTTCATATGCACCTTCTCCATGGATTTTGGTGATTTCCCATGGGCCATCACGTTTTATCGCTAAACCCTTAGTGATATTATTATCTTTATCCGATAAAATATGTGTCTTTCTCCACACTAAATCACCTAATTCATATTTACATATATGATATTTATCATTATGTATTTTTTCGTGTTTCTCATAATTTTTCTGCATCTTATGATACATATTTTGATGAGCACGCTTTAATACATCGAGTAGTTCTTTAACATACTCTTCGGGCTTATTTTTGTCAAGGGATATCCCGTGATATAATATTCGAGGATCGAAGGGTAGTGGGGCTTCTCATCCCGTGTTAAGTAACATGGGAGTGTGTCCTAATGCTTCCGATACTTGAGTTCGAGATGCAAATGCAAATTCATTAAGATATTTTGGCTAATGAGAATGTACATCTGTGTATATGGCCAACATTGTTTTAATATCTCTGTTTAGTCTTTCCGTAGGATTAGAGTGTGGGGTATACGTGCTCGAATGAGCCATCGTAATGTTCCTCTTTGTACAAAATTCTTTGTACACTGTACTGACAAATTGTGATCCATTATCACTAATGATTTTAGACGGATGACCAAATCTACAGCTTACTTCATTTATTTTCTTTACTATTTTTTTAGCACTTCCTACAGCGAGAGGAAATAATTCTACGTATTTAGTACATTGGTCAATTATGACTAATATCCATTTTAAATTGCCTTTTGCATTTGGTTTCGGACCACACAGATCTACGCAGATGGTTTCCCATGGATAGGTCATGTTGTGTGGAACATATGGTGCTGCACGCTTTTTACTTTGATTAGTTTATACTGTTGACAATGTTGGCAACTTCTTACATAAACTCTAATGTGTCGGCTCATTTTGGGCCAATAATAAATTTGCTTTGTCCTATGAATGGTCTTGCTGATTCCAGCATGTCCACTTAGTGGATGACCATGGCAGGCAAACATTACTCTCCTAATTAGGGATCAAGGTACCACTGGTTTAAATCCATTTCCTGAATCGTTTAATTCTTTGTCAAATGTTGGATTAAAGTATACCAGTAAACCGTCTTTATTAGTTGATTCCTTTGAATCCAACATATATCCACCGATTTTCTCCATCCAATTGGGTGGTTTATTTAATTTTTTCTTTTCATTATCTTTTGATAATAAATAATTCCGAATTCCGAGACAGAATTCATCTTTTAATTGCGCTTCTATTAATTCTTCTCTTGTTGGGGGTATTTCATTCAATAGGTCAGTTAATGCACTATAGAGTCTCTGATCCTGCTCTATCTCTTCCTCCCCCTCTTCTAAAAATTCTTCTGAATTTTCAGAAGAAGTGTCCGAATTACTAGAAAACTTAACACAAATTTCTGCGTTATGAAGTTTTACTTCGCATTTGCATAGATGTATGTTATCTTCACCTATCTTTTCGATTGGTGAAAGTGGAGATTTATTCCCGTCCCAATTGGGCCAGTATTGCATTACTTCTTTTTCTTCTACGTCGTCATCGGCAGGGGTATCCTCTGCTGATAACGGAGCCCTAGATAAGGCGTCTGCTACTTGATTTAATCTACCTTTTCGATAGATTATTTTAAAAGCGCCACATTAGATTTTAATGGCCCATCGTCCGAATCGACCCGATGGTTCGGGGGTGCTCATTAGCCATTTTAATGCTTGTGCATCTGATTCCAATATGAATGTGCCGTATTCTAGGTAAGGTCGGAATCGATCTATTGCCCAAACTACTGCTAGACACTAGTTCGGGTGTCGAATAACAAACTTCCGCTCCTCGTAAAACTCTGCTTGCAAATGCAATGGGTTTTGGTGTAGGTACATTTTTCTGCCTTTTCTCGTCCCAAAAATCAACGTCTTGACATAAAACTGCACCTAAACCTTGGTGTGATGTATCTGTTAATACTACAAAAGGTTTTTGTAGTTGGGCATCATTAACACATTTTCTGCACACAATTTTGATTTTAATTCGTCGAATGCAGATTGTTGGGGTTCTCTCCATTCGAAAGGGACTTTACCACTCATTATCTTAGTTAAAGGTAATGCGATGGTTCCAAAGTTTAGAATAAACTTTCGAAAAAAGTTTATTGTACCATGAAAACGCTGGATAGCTTTCGCATCGGTAGGGGTTGGGAATTTTTTAATTGCCGAAATTTTATCAGGATCTCCTCTTAAGCCTTCTGGTGTGATAAGATGTCCTAAAAATTTGAGCGAAGTTCTTCCAAACTTCGATTTCTTTAAACTAACTGTTAAGTTAGCTTGTCTTAATTTTTCCAATACAATTCGAACATGTTCCATATGTTCCTCCCATGTACTAGAATAAATTATTATGTCGTCTAAGTAAACTGACGCAAAAGGTGTGCAATCGGGTTCGATTATTCCTTCCATCATCGTTTGGAATGTATTGGGTGCATTGCACAGCCCAAATGGCATTCGAGTAAATTGGTATTTACCTTTTGGAGTATAAAAAGCAGTTTTCTGCTTATCCTCCTCTGCCATTTTAATTTGGTAATATCCTTTAACCAAATCTAAAGACGTGAAAAATTTTGCTTTCTCGCAATTATGGATCAATTGATCGATATTCGGCATTTGAATGGCATCAACTTCCGTTATGGCATTCAACCATCTATAATCTATACAGAGACGATAGGTACCGTCTGGTTTAGCTACTATTACTGGATGACTTATATAGGGACCCGTAGCTTTTTCTATTAATCCAAGTTCTTCTAATTCTTTAATTAGTTTCAACATGATTAATTTTTTGGCAGGATTATACATCCTGTAGGGATTTTTAGTAATTTTGGCACCATCCTTAAATTTAATATGATGCTCACATCCATCAAAAACAGCCGGGTTTATCACTAAACACACCTTTACCACTTGTTAAAACTTCTTTCAATGCTAAGCGCTGTTCAGCGGTGCAGTTGCTTCCAGTTAGCAGTTTTTCGTCCCAGTTGGGATCTTGTGACAACTCTGTGTTATATACAAATATTGTCTTTAGAGAGGCTTCTCTGAATCCTTCTGAATATGGGACATGTGGGATTATTAACCCTGGTATCCGAGTACATGAAAAGTATCCTTCGCCAGGATGCATATTCAAATGAACTCGTCGCATAAAATTATGTCCAATAATTAAAGAGCATACTCCCTTTGTAAAATAAAGAAATTCATAGGGATAAGCTGGTTATGCCATTCGATACAAAGAGTTATTTGCCCCACTGGTGTGTGTTCGATACCAACCGCACAAACTTTCATATTGGGTGGAGCTTCCTGAATATAATCGGGAAGACACCCTGTTTTAGTTAACATGTGTTCACCAATAAAGCACTGAGTAGCACCAGAATCGATTAAAGCGTTGTAGGTTAATCCACCTATCGTAACTTGCATTCGAGGACTATTCTCAGCCGTAATTAGTCGTCGAATGTAATTAACTCTTTCTTGTTCAGTTCTCCAAGATTTCTTTCTAATTTTTGAATTCAATCTTTTAGTTTTTCGAATCCTTTTTTGAAAACTGACTTTGTTGAAATCATCAGCTTCTAGCGATAATTTGTTTAAATGTTCGACCATTTGATCGATATTTTTGTTTACTCCACCCGTTTGGCTGGAGCTGTTTTCAGATACCTTTAATTCTTTAAACGTATCTAAAATCATTTCTTCCACCAAATTTTCCGATGCAGGGGGTTGGACGATTTCAGTAACCCCCTTAATCAGTTTTTTTGGATATTTTCTTCATTTAAAGGGACAATTGGGCCTACTAGAGATTTTGCAATCGCTAGCATTTGATCCAAAGTGGGTTGCATACTCTTCTGGACCGAAGATTGTATTCTAGCTTCCATATTCTGGACTGTTTTGTCCAAAGTTTCTTGTGTAATCCATGAGGATTTTGCCTTCTTTTGGGCCGTTTCCACAAGTGTGGAATCTGTTTCTTCTGTCGAACGTTTTTGACCTCTTGGTTCTTTTTCATTCTTTTTACACCATGCCAAGTACGATTCGCACTCAGCCCGTTGGTGGCCTGGTTTTTTACAAAAGAAACAATTTCCTTTTGGACAACCTGTTTCTAAAGCAGCATGGTACAATTGTACTCTGGCTTCTAATTCTCCTTCTGAATCAGAATATTCTTACTTATCAAGTACTGTTTCTAACTCAGTTTCGTTTATTTCTAAATTTCTCACAGATTCATGAGATTTCTTAAAATGATGATTTTTATGGAAATGAGGTTTCTGTTTAGACTCCTCTTTTTTGTCCACCATTGATGGCTTTGGATTAGGATCCGAGTCATCATAAATACATTTTTGCTTTGTGACCCTACTTAAGATCGTGTTGAAGTTCTCATATTTTCTTAACCCTGTCGAGTTGATTATATTTTTGCCATTTTGATTAACATTTGTAAAAATGTCAAAAGCGGCTGATTGAGGGGTTACAGTGTCTTGCTGTACCCACAGATCATTGTATCTCAACACGAAGGTGTAGAAAGACTCATCATCTTTCTGCTTCATGTGCTTAAGTAAGTTTACTTTGGCTATTACGGAGAGATCGAATCGATCTTTGAATTTATAGACGAAATCGTCCCATTTGTCAAAGTTATCTAAGTTCTGGGCGTACCTTGTGTACGCCGATCCTGTAAGGAACAGGGCAAGGCCATTTTTTATCACTTCATCCAAAGTTACCCCTTTCATCGGAACTACAGCTTCCACTGCATTCAGAAATCTTAAACAATCGTTTTGTTCCTCGCTAAATGTGGCTATGTCTGTTTCTTTTAAAGGACAGTTATTTCGCACAAGAGGAGAACTTTGTTCTTTTGTAAGGACTTCTGGTGCCCTTGTGATACTTTTACCCCATGCATTCCCTAATGTCAGAAGTTCTTCTAGACTTATATGAAGTCTTCCTGTCTTTTTAGACGATTTTTTGGATTTGTTCTTTTTAGAACGAGGTGGGGAACTATCACTGGATAAAGAGTCGGATGAAGATTTTGTCCGACGATGTCGTCGTGATTTAGATCTAGATTCCCTTTTTGGAGTGGGAGATTCATCTATTGAAGATTCTTCTTCGATAGGATTATAAGATGGCATCTTTTCCCCAGTGGCGTATCTAGGGTACTTGGCGCCCGGGGAGAGGACATAAATTTGGCGCCCCCCCCAAATTTTTTTTTAAAATTTTGAAAATTTATAAAAAAAAAAAATAAATAAAAAAATTTTACAAAAATTAAAAAACATTTTTTTACAAAAATTAAAAAAAAAATTGGGGGGAGGCCAAGAGGGGGTTGCTTGATTCCGACGTCTGTATCTGTTTGTTGCTGGCGGGTCGCGCTTGTCATGCAAATCTTAGTCTGAGGCTTGGCTTGGGACATTGTTTTGCACACTTAAACTCAATTTTGGCCCTAACACCCAGCGCCCGGGGACAACTGTTCCCCCCTGTCCCCACCTAGTTACGCCACTGCTTTTCCCTTGTCGGCTGACGCCTAGCATAATATTCTTTCATATTTTCTCCTTTGTTAGGGAGAATTCTTCTAATCCCACTTCCTTTATCTCCAAGGATATTGGGGGTTCCCAATTGATTTTCATTTTCAGTCGAAAGATCTTTGTTAGTTGAATTTGTTTGGGTATCCAAACTTCCTGTGTCGGGTTCGATACTTCCGATTATATTTATTTGTTCTAAGGTTTGGTTCCCGTTCTCCCTTACTCGTCGTAAGGCTGTTAGTAGATTGTGCATTAGCGGATCTTTCATTGCTTCTGCAACGTACTGTCTCGCTTCTTCCACATTCTTGAATTTATTAGCGGGAAGATCGTACAATCTTCGGAACTCGGCAAGATCAGGCGATTCTTGCGTGGTTTCTGTTCTTTCATTTGAATTTTCACCCACTTTGCCTAAAGGTCGGTTAGGGTTTAACACTGACATGTGGATTGGGGGCCCGTCTCTCATAGGTGAATGGAGGGGCAACGTTTTCTCGGCCGTTATCGGGGTTGAAGTCGGTTCTTCGAAGATGGTTGACATCATTTCCTTTCGGATAACTGTCTAGGATCTATTAAAACTATATGAATGACAATATTGTTGTTTATTCCGCCTTATATATTGCATAAACGTATACCAACTATTGGTCAGTTTTAACCAATCAGCAATTAATTTTAGTTCATTGGGATACATATGAATACGTTTTCCAAATTACTTTATTTTTCCTGGCGGAATGTATTAGTATCTCATTCTTTTTTTTTATTTTTTGTATCTCGAAGAATTAGAATGTTTTTAATTCTATTGATGTCAATATCTTTCTACAACTTATAGAGTTTATTTAAAATTTTCTTAAATTTTATTTACTCTATATTTCCTTCCTCCCCTTCTAAGAACTTGGATAATTTCTTAGAAGCAGGTTCCGATCCGCGAAAAGCTTTATTTCAAATGAATTTTTTCTTTAGTATGACTTCATCTCGTGATAGGATGTTATCATATAAATTTCAAAATAGTTTTATTTCGAATGATTGAGAACAAATAAAATATTTTACTAACATTCTATAAATCGGTCTTTATTATTTATTAATTTTAATAAACAAATATACACTGATTCTTATTTTTATAAGAAGTTATTTTAGTACATTTATACAAAAAATTTTACCACAATAAAGTATTGTATTAAAACCCTAATTTTTTAAGAGTTATTCAAATCTTTCTTTCAACCTGCTTTCATTCTTCCTTGACGATACGCAGGATTTTGGGACAAGTACCTTCACCCTGTTTCTGCCATAAATCTCGAAACAGCAGTATGACAGGTAGTTTACTCCAACATACTAGTACGATTGGCATCCACTCATAAAGTGTTTTAAACCTTGCCAACCTAGTACGATCCTATAGAGCTCTATCGAAAATTTGGAACTAATTACAGATCAATCGATTGAAGAAAATCTTACTCTTTTCATTTCAAAAAGTTTGAAATGTAGCTAAAATAATAAACAGGGGTTAATGTTTCCATTAACGAGAAATAAAGAAATTTATGCAAATTCCCAGATTTCTTTTAATACACTTTTGGAGACTGTAGAGACTTTCATACTCCGCTAGCAAGTTTTCGTAAGTGTTTAAGTTTAGCGATTTACATGGATCTGCATAGAAACTTGTTTTTTAGACAAGTTATGCAAATTATTCACCTTTCAGATTTATAGAGTACCGAACTGACCAATGTAAGACTACTCAGAAACATCGAATTAGTCACATTAAAAGCAGAAAATATTAAATCTCTCTAATGCCGAATAAAAAATCATCGTAACCCGCGCTCACTCATTGTTACCACTTGGCTTGATTAGCTCATAAATCATAACAATTTTAAGGGCGATTCGAGCCGATTAATTAATTATTCCAAACTTCTACTTTCGGACCGTCAAAATTTGTATTTTCGGGTCCCCTAACTACATTTGATTTTACAGATACAATTCTATATCATTATGAGAATCATTTCGGACGAAAATATATTTTCACTCCTTCTCTAGGCTAGTAAACAAGGTTCGAATACCTTCACCCCATCTCTGCGGTACATCTCGAGACAGCAGTCTGACAGATATTCAGCACCGCATAACTAATTCGAGAATTAATTATGGTCCATTACTCTAGCCATGTTCAAAAGAATTACAGACATATTTCAACACGAACACAAAAACTCAAAAGTGATTGAAACTTGTAAGATTAGTAACTTGTAAAAATAAAATCAAAAATTTACCCTAACAATTTAACTTATCATTGTATCACTCTTTTAATCGGTGATAACAATGTTTTATTCCGTATGGAATTTTTACACCAAACAATCTTAATATTCGAATGAATACAAAAATTATTTAAATATTATATTTGAACAAATTCCGCAGAATTAAATACAATACAAAATCCAAAACAGAATGCAAGTTAAAACCTTAAGGAAACTTATTTAGCATAAATTAAATAATTTATGCTATCTTGGTAGAACCTCCACGTGTGACGATCTGACTTTTTCCTAAAGTGCTATTTACACTTTACGATGGGGTCAAGACAGTAAAACTATGAAAACACGTGGATTTTCTTGCTAAGAAAACCTCCACTTATCCAAAGGATAAGAACCAGTAAAAATACATAAACACACTTGCAAAACACTGAATTGGAAAGAGTAAAGTAAATAATCAAACAAACAGGGAATTTTATCAAATCATAACATTTATTACGGATCATTGCAAATTACAATGATCCGAGGTCGACTATCATGAAATATCAATAACAGAGGCAATAAAAATACTTAAAAATATATATCAAAACTAGTAATTAATCTAATTTTAACCAGGAAACTGGTAAAAACATTATCGAAACTTTAACTATCAGACAGAGGCTTGATAAACTAATAATAATACAATTAAAATAATATTACGATCTTCTGTTGTTTCCTGGTGCTTAGTTTGGTTCCTAATCGGGTAATGCACTATCGAATCCTGCGAATATCGGCGTTCATCGGTTGGATGATCGTCACAAATTAGCGATACCACGTGGTATCGACTTACACCTGTATTTTCGAGCGTTGCGGTGAAAACTCACTCTTCTATTCCAATTAATACATTCGCATGAATATAATAATTGTAAGCATTTAAATAAATGTACAACTATCGATAAGAAACTAAAGAAAAAGTATAAATTAGCGGGAAGAAGTCGGTTATGGAATTCAAAGGGAATTCCTCGGCCGTCATGATTGAGTCGGGCGCGCCGCATTAAACCGAATGCGTTGTTCTCAACCGGTGCCGAAGCACGTGACAGTTAGCGCCCACTCCTGATACAGGTAGCGGTTGCTGCTCGGTCCGAGCGGACTCGATACAATCAAGTTTTGTCCATAAGACTGACCTACATGCAAAAGCACAAGTATATTCTCGGTACATTTACCTTCGGGTTTTTCACTCCCGGCGACTACGGACTTTACGGCACTATACCTACTTTAATTTGGTGTGACAGCCTGCTGGTTCATACTTAAAGCAAAAGGTGATAAAAATGACTCTGAATGGTTACAGGTACAAGTTACACATAGACAATCATATAGATTCAACATTAATTCAGTACAGAGGCCCAGAATCAGCTCTTGCAGGAGCTTATATACTATGAAACCATGGGGTTTCTTGAGTTTCCCCCAATCAGGGAGCTGGAATACTGATAAGCAGATTAGCTGATTTGCATATCAGTTAGTCATAATGAGTTGATCCAATCAAATCAACTCCTTGATCAAAGTTTAGTGAACTCCATAGAATATCTAAAATATTCAAAAAGCACATGGTAATATTTAGGGTTAACTTTATTTACATCCATATTTTAAAGTATTCTTATCCTAAATAGTCTTAAGTTACTTAAATAAACATTTCACAACAATATTTATTATTGTTGAGTACAATAATCACCTTTATCGATGATTTCCCGTAACTTTTTCTGTAACAATGAACACACCTATTCATTGTATAATTTCTCTCTTATATTTATCCAAATATAGAGAGAATATTTACTTAGATATTTTATCATTCAATAAACATTTTATTTTCATAAAACTTAAATTTTCTTATTTTAAATCTGGCGCGATTTTAGCTAATCACGCCCTCTGGTGGCAACCTTACCAGTTACTACGGTATTGAACCGTCACACATCACCCCGTGGAGAAGTGAGCGCGTCCCGCCTCACAACCCATATTCGTGAATGTTACATCAACATGGCGACTATGTGTTAGTTTCGTGAAATTTATGCGAATTTTCACCATCTGGTAAGTTTTTTCAAACTTATATTTGTTTCGGTAGTATCTTCATACTTTTTTGTTAAGATCTACTTAAGTTTTTTATTTACTCAAACTCTTTAGA
>JH431465.1:0-11648 GCA_000239455.1 Strigamia maritima
AAATTATTTTTTTTTTTTGTGAAATTATATTGTTGCCACTAGAATTAAATTTACTTGTTTTGACTTATTACCTGACTTGTTTCTGCTGGAAGTGTGCTGCTTGGGACATTTAAATGTTTTAAAAATAAACTTCACTTGTTTATTTACCGTATTTTGTCGATTAAAGGCTGCGGCCTTTATTACAAATTGCGGCCGAGAGGTGCGGCCGTAATTCGAGGGTGGCCGTAATTCGAGGGCGGCGTTTAATTCGTTTGGTCATAAATTGCCTTGCATGTACGCAACTTTTTAAATTGTAAAACGTGTGTTTAATCGATTTTAATGTATTTAATACGTGCAAACGTATTAAAAACGTATTAAAATCGTTTGAACACATGTTTTACAACTTAATAAGTTGCGTACCTGCAACGCAATTTAGACAAAATGATTTAATTAAACCGTAAACATTTCGAATAATGGCCGCGGCCGTAATTCGAGTGCGGCGTTTATTTCGAATTACAGCTGAGGGGCGCGGCTATAATTCGGCTATAATAATTAATCGACAAAATACGGTATTTATTTTATGAATAAAATTACAAACAAAAATGATTATAGAGGGCGATTCATTCAACATAGAAAGACTACTACTACTAGTACATAATAATACTAATGATAGGAAGTGTCATCATGCAAGCCAACAATAAATAATAATTTGGTGAACAATCGCCAACAAATAAGGGTCGTTTTGAACAATGCTTTTACAATGAATGGATTGTTTCCATAAAACTTAAAATATTTATTTCTTGCCCAAGTAGTGGCCAGCTAAAAAAAACAACCTCAAAAAGACCTTAGTTCATAACGACCCAATGCTGTCAGTTTTAAAAAAAATCCTCTACGCCTTACGGTTGCCAAGATCACTCGAGCCAATCGCTAACCCTAATGCCACTGGAAAAGATAGTCAAGCCAAGTGTCTTACTTGGCTATCGCCCTCTATAATAACAAAGTTTAATCAATTAACCTTGGTATATTTTAAACATAGTAATGTCATTACACCATCTCAAAAAAATCCTTATTTTTTTAATAGCTATGGTTTCCACATGCCCGTCGGACCACTTCAGATGTCCTGATGGACGATGTTTACCTCGCACCGCGAAATGTGATTTTATCAGAGATTGTGTAGGAGGATACGATGAAGAAGATTGCAGTAAGCTTGTAATTACACATGACATAAAACGATATACCAATCAAACATTTTTTTCCTCCGCTCTAAAGATTTTCCCTCGTGTAATCCGCACGATTTTCGATGTTAACGGACAATGTATACAAGAACAAAACCGATGCAACACGCGATACGACTGCCGAGACAGAAGCGATGAAGTTAATTGTCGTATGTTTTATATAAACTAATAAAATTAATACGACAAGCAAACTAATTGATCCATTAACCGCCAAGTAGAATTGCACACCTGCCCTGACGGCCACTTTAAATGCAACACTGGACAATGCATTCCACAAGAATGGAAATGCAATTTTCGCAAAGATTGCTTCGATGGTTCTGATGAGAATGAAAATAATTGTGGTAAGTTTTTCAATCTTTTTTTCTCAATTAATAGAGCACACAAACGCAATTAAATGAAATTTTAAATTGCAGTATATAAATAACGCAAATAGACAAAAGTTTAGTTTTAAATAATCAATAACAACGAAGCTTTGAGTTTACTCGGTTTTATTTTTCTCTTAAAGTTCCTAACAAAATCAAGCTCAACGTAATCTTGATAATCTAAACAAAAAATAAGTTAATGACTTCCCTGCGGTTTCTGCTGCCATTAAAGTAAATACGGCCAAAAAGATTTTAGCTCAGCCAATTACGTTCGAATCTAGCAATCAATTTCCGTGTCTAGCCCACGTTAACTAAATGTGACCGCAAATTGCTGGAAATGAAAAAGGAGACAACTAAAATCTATAGATTGCCGTAAATCATGTCACTATACTGTTGTTAGAGTGGCAAGAAGGGGCAGTTTAAGAATGTACTACTTGGCTTTAGTAGAAAGACAAACTCCATGTGTGTCATAGGTCGATTCTGTAAGATCCCAATTTAAAGAGGCTCCAAGACACGACCTCATTGTGGCTCAAGTCATTCAAAATAAAACATGACTGGAAACTATATTAAAACTTGAGTTGACTAACCGGCTTATGGCATAGATAATATACTGTGACACTGCAAATGTTAAAAATCTCGTTAAGGACCTGAAAGGTTGAAACCCAAAGTAGTTTCTTTTATTAATTCGAGATAAATGTGACAATCTTTCTTCTTTTCACAACAAGTATAGTGGATCTAGGCTGCCAGGGCAATGTTATGCATCATATTTCCCATCTTACCCAGGTAACACCAAATGTTGCTGCAACGTTGCAATATTGCTGCAATGTTGAACATGATACTTCTTCTAACATTGTTGCACTGTTGGTATTAGAAGAAGTATCATTTGGAGCATTGGTGTTACCTGGGTTACTGTCTATTTGCGTTTATTTCAAAAGTTACTGTTTTGAATAAGTAACAACTTCTAAAAAAGGATAAAGAAAGTTTACAGATGTCCTATTAAGTGACTTAAGAAGCATGAAGAAATTTTTATCCTTTTCGTGGCCTTCATTTGAAAGGCATTTATGGAAGATAGTGACTCACATTTCCAGAATTGAACGTGCCTTATACTAAGATTCAAACTGCGCCCCAATAATTGAAATTTATCTTTTGTGCCATACATATCCTTTGGCTGCCGGATACCGTATGACGTTTCATGTCATCACTTCTAAAAGTACCCAGCTAAAACCTTGTTAAAAAAGCCCAAAAAAGCATTTATTATTACTATTATGAGGTTAACAATATAAGCACGAGAAACATACATTTAGGGATTTTTAAATCGTCATAACCGTTAGATTGTGACTTTCTTCGAGATTTATCATTACACACAAGTGTACTTTGTGCTTATGCAATTTAACAATTACCATATTTCAGAACTTAAAATCCGTGAATGTCTAGAGTCGGAATTTCAGTGTAACAACGGTCAATGTATTCCTCAAGAAGATACATGCTACGACAGTGGAAATGCTGAACAAGGCTGTGCAGATGGCTCTCATCTAATACACTGCAGTAAATACAAATTTCACACAACTTTCAGAAACTATTCTAAATAATATGTTTAGGGAATTGGGAATGTCCTTCCAATTTACACAAGTGCCTTTATGGAAATTGTATTTCAAAATATCTAGTTTGTAACGGACAGGTCGACTGCTGGGATTCTTGGAACGACGAAATTGGCTGCCGTAAGTCTTACATAACTTTTGATTGTTTTTTAATAAAATAAATGACTATAAAAAATTAATTCCGATATATAGCGTTCAAATGCTCATCTGAAGTTAGATGCGAGTGTAGAGATGTGATGATCAACTGTACAAATATTGGATTGGAAGCATTGCCAACAAATATAGAAAAAGAAATATCAAAATAGTACGAGTCATTTATAAATAAACATCAAGTTAATACGAAGTAACTAGTCCTGGAGTGCAGTGTTATGAGAGCGTTTTACATTTTTTTATTCCAGCATTTTCTCTGGTAACCAGTTTGGTCCTATACTAGATGCCAAAATGTTTAAGCTGTTGGATGGAGTAATTCTGCTGTTAGAACAATTATTAATTTAGATTACCATATTGAAAAAGGTTGTAACTGATTTTTATCTTTAGAGATTTAAGTAATAACAGTATTTTGGCAATTCCACCAGAAACGTTTAAAACTCTCTGGAGACTTCGAATTTTGTATGAAATCGTTACCGATTAATTTTCCATGGCCCAGAAACGTTTTTTTTTAACTCACAGAAAAAAAAAAAAAAACCACACGGATAAGGAATAATCGATTAGACTGAAACTTTTATACTCTTGGCCCCTTGACATTAATTTAGATTCTAGTCACAAAACCATAGGTTTGTTTGTCATATTTTAAACTCGTGTGAAAATTCCACCTATAAATCTTCCTCTTTTTAAAATTGCCTGTTTTCTTGAGACGAAGGAGTTGTCTGAGTAAATGCTGGCGCTGCTGTTTAGAGATAAAATTACTGAATTCGTCATACAAGCTCAAGAGGTTAATTCTTCGGTCAGGACATAAAATTGTAAAGTCATAAACTGCATGAGAATAAAAAAACTTCAGTCTTAAACCGTTTACAGGCTATGGATCGCGATTCAGGAATATTAATAAGTTTTTCCATTTTAAATTGAATAGCCTGTGGTCATTGATTTCCCAAAACAGCAATTTTCATTGTCCAAAAGCTATAAATGACCAATAAAAAAATATTATAGATTTTTAACACTTTATGTTTTACCAGGAATGGATTAAAGGGTCAAAACATAAATCATGGATTAATAAAACATGGATTTCTTACAGCGAGTTAAACCAAAACTTTTTTTTGAAATTAAATGTTTAGTTGGTTAGTTAGGGCTTCAATGTATTGACTCTAACGTCATCCCATCCCTTTACTTTATTGTTATATGTAGTGATCATTTTGAATGACTTGTTTATCTTAATTATCATTACGCGGCAGACTCCTATACACAAGGGAAACGGAGCACAACATTGAAGTTGATCATCGTTATCTAGTTTAACTTTTGCAATGCTTTAAAAAAGCTCAGCTCAGTCATTTTAATTGAAATCTGAAGCAGTGGAGATGCCTTGACTGTATTTAAATATCATTAAAATTAAAATAACAAAGCATCTGAGTAAAATCTCTTACCTTTCTGGGTCATATTTTAATCATTAGTCTAAATTTATAATTCAAACCTATTTTTTCTCTCTCGTGTTTTAAATTTAGAAATTTACAAAACAACTTTATAGAAATTATTCAAAATGGATCATTTTTTGGATTATTGCATGTTGCAACTTTGTAAGTAAGTTTTATAAATGTATGTTCATTACAAGGCTACGTTAAAACTAAAGTAAAATAAGAAACCATATAAGAAACATTAAAAAAAAAAAAAACTAAGTATTAAAATCTAGCAAGTGAACCTAGCCTTCAATACCAAGTTCGCATTATAACTAAAAGTTCTAAACTAGGTCAAATTTGACAAATTTTTTGAGTGTTTTCTGTTCGCACTTAAACTAGATCTTCACACATAAAGTTGCAGACAGACATCACAAACTCAAAACGATGTCATTTCTTCAGTCATCATCTTGAAAATGGTGTCGATCAGAGAAAGTAATTGTGAGCCAAGGTTATGTCCGGCTCCTGGATGCGGATATCACCTTGGCTTCCTGTAGACACTAGGCAGCCGCACGTCTGGTTTGACTGCGCTGTCATGATAGATTACATTCCTTATCTCCAACTACTGTCGCTGCTTTCAAGATGCTGACTGCTATCGTTTAAGAAATAACGTCACCTTTGACAAAATAACCGTCTGCTCATAAGTGTGGCAGCACAGAACAGTAGCTAGATTGTTGTACTGCGAACATAAGAGCATAAATCAAATAAATTCTTGATATTTGCATTCTGGAGTTGTGCACAATTTTTCAATGTTTGTTGTTTGTCAACAAGGAACCTTCAAAACAACCGCATCAAAATTCTCGAACCCTTTGCATTTTATGGTTTATCTTCATTAAAATTACTGTAAGCATTTATTTAACTGAATATATTTTTTTAATTTTTATTTTTAAACACAATTTTTATATTTATAGAGACCTCAGTCATCAGCAGCTTGTTAACATTTCACCAAATGCATTTCAAGGACTGAGAAATCTGCTGAAACTGTAACTGAAAGATACATCTAAATGTATGCAAACATTCATTATAACATTTCCTTTTTCGTTCAAGGAATTTATCATACAACAAGCTTACATTCATACTTGATGGATCTCTAAGTGGAGTCGCTCAACTGCTATCTTTGTGTGTATTGAATTAAACATTTAATTTCAAATGTGTATTAAGTATTGACTCTTCAATAGGGATTTGTCCAAAAACAATATTCAAATAATTGGCAGTAATTGTTTTCATGGATTAACATCTCTGCAACATTTGTAAGATTATTAAATTCAAAATATAGTATTAAAAATACAATTTTTTTTTTTTATAATTTATTAGAACGACTGATGAATTTCGCTTCTGTTGCCTTGCTCGTCACGTTACACATTGTTTACCTAAAGCCGACGAATTTTCATCGTGCGAGGATTTGATGTCAAATATTATGCTAAGAATTTGCATCTGGGTGTTGGGACTCATAGCCTTTACCGGAAACATTTTAGTTATAATTTGGAGAGTGATTTATAGAACTAATAATAAGGTAAGTGATTAGTAAACTTAAATACCGTTTAGAACCAATATTAAACAAATTCTAAAAAATTTTCCACTACTAAACAAAAGCCCTTTTTTCAATGCATCAAATTCTATACTTCATGAGTTACAACTAATAGAAAATCCTGAACATTCTTCCCGTAACTTTACATTATTTTTTTTAAAAAATGAGAAAATCAACTTCATTTCATACATTATTTTTTTAAAAAAATGAGAAAATCAACTTCATTTCATACATTATTTTTTTTAAAAAAATGAGAAAATCAACTTCATTTCATACATTATTTTTTTTAAAAAATGAGAAAATCAACTTCATTTCATACATTATTTAAAAAAAAAAAATCTATCGTCCTCAACGAGATTTAACCTGACACCTAGGGCCGAGATAAAAAATGCACTGAGGCACGCTTTCTGATTTAAACCAAAACCAGGTTCTCAATGTTAACCTGGAGACATCTGACTAATGCTCTTTATTCCATTCTAAAATCAATCAAATGAAATAAAAGTTTAGAATTGTAGGTAACATATTTTGAAGTCATATAATACCACACTAAGCAGTTTAAAAAAAAAAACTACTAGACAGTAGGCAGCAGCTGCTTTTCTTCCTGTACTGTTTACAAAACTAATGAAAAACACCATACGACTTGGTCTTGATGCAAATAATAAAAAACCGATCAAATCTGATGCTTTTTGGCCAATCAATAAAATGTTGCAATGTCAAATGCATTTTTTTTTTTAAGGTAAAACTTGCTAGACTAAAGTCAAAATTAATTAAGAATTTATGTTTGCATTCTTGCATAGTGGTGTGACATTAATCAAAGGCATTATGCACGCTTCAACATTGTAAAAAAATAAGAATTCTTTCAAAACTAGAAAAGAAAAATCTACTTCTTTACCTAAGGGCGATTTGTTAAATTTTTTTCTCCTTTATTCACTGTTCTTCGTTTCACTGTTTGCACAATCTGTGAATACTCTCAGAGGTGTATTTAAAGTTAAGATGATAAAAAGATTTCGATTTGTATTCAAATGTGACTGAAGGGATTTAAGACCATCTTAATAGATAAAGCGTTATTATTATGTAAATAACGACATTCAATATGATCTTTCCATGCAAAAAAACACTTTTTATTTTTATAAAGAACAAAATAATGGAATTAAAAATAAGACGATAAATATTCCTTTTTTATATAAAGTCTTGCAAACAGAACATAAAATCCCATTACATCAAAGTAACAACGAAAAAAAAATTCCCTAAGCTCATTAGTTAAAGTATTCAGACGATGTTTTTGTGCATCCCACATCGAATCCCAATTTTGCATTTTAATTTCAGCTTCATTGCATCATTTAAACCACTTAGAATGATCGACTAAACCAAAATTTACGTCTCGATCACTTGATAATCATATTTTTTTTTTTTACATTTTCCATTTTTTTTCTACTTAAATATAAAAGATTTTATAAATGTCGTTACTATGCTGTATTTTGTAGGTTCACTCCTTTTTAATAACAAACTTGGCCATTGGTGACATGTGCATGGGAGTTTACATGCTAATTATTGCATCTGTTGATACACGGTATCGCGGAATGTACTTTATCTACGACTCCTTATGGAGAACCAGTGAACTATGTCAATTCGCAGGATTTGTATCGACATTTTCTAGCGAATTATCTGTATTAACTTTAACAGGTAATTAATTCTAATGTGCTCTGGAGTATTCAGCAGCAACCACGATAGTTTTTTTAGTCATAACACTGGATCGATTTGTTGGAATTGCATTTCCATTCCGAATGAAACGGCTTAAGATGCACCACACCAGAGTAGTCATGACTGTACTTTGGTTAATCGTGACATTTTTAGCTGGCCTACCACTTGCAAATTTAGAGTATTTTAACCACTTCTATGGGAGGTCAGTCATATAAAAGAAAAAAAAATGACCGCTTATATCATTTCTGACAACTGAGAAAGTGATGAATTTGCTTTAAACCCTTTAAAACCCATAAATCAGGAACAAGATCACTAAAAATAGATTAATGTTGACTGACATGTCGTTATGTAACGATCAAATCGTTATCTCTAATTCCCGTTAAATAAAAGTTACGATATTTTATCAATTTTATCAAAATAAAAGTAAATTTTACGTTAATTTGTTGTTTTAATCCAAATTTAAAAAAAACTAGAGTGATTGACAGCCTGTAACTTGTCCACTCACCTTTGTCACTATGGTGACATTGGCAGAAGCCAAATAGAATTAGAAGGAAAAAGGTTTGTAGCCAATACAAAAAGCCTAATATTGGAGAAAAGAGGGGGATACGTCAGCTGTTTGTCACTGGACATCCGCAAGTGAACAGGTGAAGAGTAACTTGTGATATATGAGAAGTGCCTTCATGGAAACGACCCTCCATAGCTTAGAAACTGCCGTAGAGGACACAAGGTTATAAAAAGGTGTAATAAATTGGCTGTATGCTGCATGCAATCCGCTAGCGCGCCAGTGAGTAACCATATGAATTGGTCCCATAGTCACTAAAAATACCAAACATCAACTTCAATTCAACGCGCATAGCTACTCATGCTTGACCTTCCGTGTTCCGTCTTTACTACAGAAAAAGCAGACGAACACAAGAATCCAATCGCACAGCTAAATGAAAAAAATGTAAGAATAGCATTTTCAATAAAATTGATTTGTCATAAAATGACCGTTTTAAAGTACCCAGAAGACAAAATTATCAAACTCAATTACTTAAAACTAATTATAGCACATTCTTATCGGTTATTGACCCGTACAAATTGGCACTGAAGAAAAAATTATTCTACTTGTGTATGAACTTTACAAAAATTTATAAAAATTTTAATGGATACACTATTACATTTTTTTTTCAACACGGAACACGGAGTTTCACTTTGAAGAATTTTCCTAAGGTTTATAGAGTGAAAAAAATTCTTTTTTTTCTTTCCTATATTATGCATGAAATCGACCCGCCTTTTTATCTCTTTTTTTTTCTTGGAAAATATGCTGCCCAGTTGCATTATGACATGTCAGCACACTTTCACTTTGCCTCAGTTCACTCAAACTTTACCTGCATCTGCTCACGGAATTCCTGTGCGTACATAACTCCATGTCACATCACTTTTATTATGCTAACGTGATTGTTTTCCTCACACAAGCCAAGAATACATGAGTGAATGGAAAAGTTAACCGAGAGAAATAAATAAAAGACAATCAAGAGAACCGAGATAAAATTTAAGTGAATAGTTTGCTTCAAGATTAACAAGATAAATTTCGTGTACTGTACTGATACTAAACGAAATAATTGTGTAATAAAGTCAAACACTTTCTCACGTCTTAAAGATCAAGTTCAGTAAGTGTATCTAAATTTGTTACAAAATTAACACTTAGTGCTGACGATCTTATCGACATAAAATGTCAGAAATTATGTAAGCAACAAATATCTTCCTGACAGCTAATTTTGTCCCACTGACTGACGATTTGTTTGTACGACTAGGTCTGGAGTTTGCCTTGCTCTTCACATAACAAATGAGAAACCAAGCGGCTGGGAGTATTCTGTGTTCATATTTCTTGCGTTAAATTTACTCTCCTTCACTACCATCTCAGCTGCTTATCTCTGGATGTTCCTTATTGCCCGTAATACTCAAATGGCAGTGCGTTCACCTGAAGTAAAACGAGATAACACCATGGCCAGACGCATGTCACTTATAGTTTTCACAGACTTTTGTTGTTGGATGCCAATTATATTACTAGGAATACTGTCACTTTCTGGAGTAACGGTTCCTCCTCAGGTAATATTAATTGGTCACATAAAAAAACAACAACAATACTGTTCTAATAAAATTTACATTTTTCAGGTTTTTGCCTGGATTGCTGTATTTGTCTTACCGCTAAATGCAGCTATTAATCCCGTTTTGTATACGTTATCTACTGCCCCATTTTTAGGTAAATTTTATATAAATAAAAAAAAAAAAGAAAGAAAAAACATTAAAATTAGAAATAAAAAAATTGAAGGACCAACAAGGAAACGTGTATCCCGTTTTAGACGGTCATTTATGACATCTATAACGATTGATGCATACAGAACAGGAACATCAGTTGTTGGTAAGTTGGAATAAATTGCAGAAAAATTAGTTTTATCAAGCTGTGTTAGTAGTGTTAGTCATTTACGGTACGGTATCTATTTTTTTATTATTGTATTTCTAACAGACGAACCATATACGGACAATATACAAGCTGGCCGAAGGAGTGTACGTGTCTGCAGTAGTGCGCGCACTTTGGGAGCCAGTGGTACTAGGGAAGTTGTTCACTTGAGGAGTATTTCAGATGAAAAAGGAAGCAAGAGTAAATCGAGTAAAATTTCGATGAAGTGTAATGTTCGGCGATTGCATAATCATTAATTTGAACAGTTTCTTAAAATAATTTGTATGATTTCAAATGCATTGACGCCACATGCATTTCCTTTTAATATACCTTTTATATCAAACTTTTTGTCACTTTAAAATTAAATGGTCATAGCTACTGCCATAAAACCTGTAAAATATGGGTCGGGACAAAACACAGGGCCTCCTCTACGCCATGTCCTACACCAATTTTTTTTTTTTTAAGCGGAATGAATTAATGAAATGTTTTTTTTTAATCAAAAATTAATAAGAAAGTTATTTTTCCTACAAATGGGAATAAAACAAAACACTCACACTGCCAGGAATGTACAATAGATAAAAAAAAAATTAATTTGATGCATTTAAAAATATCACAGTGTTCTGTAATGGTATTTTATAAATCTTTAATAAGATCATTAGTTTTAGTTTTAGTTTTAGTATACTTTAGAAAACTTACTAGTTTTAGTGATTGACTAGCAGTTACGGCCCGGCTTCGCTCAGAAATTTTTTTAAATCCTGTGGAATCTCGTTAAATCCCGTGGGAATAAAACAAAATAACCATGAGATTTAACGAGATTCCACAGGATTTAAAGAAATTTCTGAGCAAAACCAGGTTGTAACTGCTAGTCAATCGCTAAATCTTATAAAAGATTTATAAAATACCATGACAGAACACTGTGATATTTTTTAAATGCATCAAATTAACTTATATCTTTTTATTTTGTTTAAAGATAATAATTAAATTTTTCTTACCTCATCAGGAAAATGTATTTTTTATCTATTGTACATTCCTGGCAGTGTGAGTGTTTTGTTTTATTCCCATTTTGTAGGAAAAATAATTTATTTTTTTATAATTATTAATTTTTGATTAAAAATTAATTCATTCTTCTTAAAAAAAAAATAAAAAAATTAGGTGTAGGCCATGGTGTAGGCCATGGCGTAGGAGGGGGGGGGGGGGG
>JH431465.1:11668-51182 GCA_000239455.1 Strigamia maritima
GGGGGGGGGGCCTTTGTTTTTGTCCCGACCCGTAAAATATCATCATTATGTAAATACTGTATGTATTACACTTTCAGTCTGAATTAGAGTATTGTAACTATAAATGTCATTATTCATAGCTACGTACGTATTTTTTTGGTACTTAATACGGGATAAAAGAAAAGCAATATATGAGATATATATTTTTATGTATTAACTTTAAACATTTTAAAATTTGTTTAACTAATTGTAATTTAAAAGTTAAAATAAACAAAACCATACCTTTTTTTGAATGAATTCTAATGTATATTCATGTCATGCAATCATGTTCGATTCGAAATGTTTTCCACCAGCATAATACTAATCTGTGGTTTGTTAATTGTCTTTATCCGTTTCATTTTTCACTAATTTCTAATATAAAAAAATCAAAATCATAATTATTATTTATAGAATAAAAGCAAATGAAAAAAAACGTTACTTAGGTCTTCAACACGTGACGCGCAGCAAGCTGCAACAAGTCCTACAAGATGCTGGAGAAAAGTTGCCCACAATAGGTGGCTCCATCTACAGTGTTGTAACTCAGTACCTACACACAGTCTTGAAGATGTCTTCGCTTAAACGTGCATTGTACAAATATCTAACGAAATGCTATTCATACAAATGATTTTTAAAAGCAATAAATTACTAAGTTTACATGAACACACTTTTCTGGAAAATGACATCATCATTTCTCAAATGGAAAAGTAAAAAATTAAGTTATTTCCTCTAGTTTCCACTTTTCCACTTGATAAATGATGACGTCATTTTCCAGAAAAGAGCGTTCATGTAAACTTACTTGTTAGTTATTGTTGATCTAACAACCTTACCTGATCAACTACCTACACACAGTCATTGCGATAAGTAGTATAACGTCATACTTTATTGGTCTCATGCACACACATCAGTCCAGTTCTTCAGTTCTCTACCGAAACAAACTTTGGAAAATTGTAATTATGAAAGAAAAAACTTTGGAAAATTGTAATTATGAAAGAAAAAACTTTGGAAAATTGTAATTATGAAAGAAAAAACTTTGGAAAATTGTAATTATAAAAGAAAAAAATACTGATAAAAGTGCCAATTAGTTTGTTGAATTTGGAATAAATCATGTGTTTTTCTTTTTAATCATCAGAATCAAGTTTATCATTCAGTCGAATACCAATGAGCTCTTTGGAATCTTCCGTCTGAACAGTAAGTACTATGCCATGGATTTATAGAAACATCCCGCAACTGAATAGGTCACAGCCCCTTTGCTCCAGCAACCGGTATGACAAAAAGTAATTTATGTGGATATTTCAAGCCATAGGATACCAGTCGTCATAACCAGGAGTTTGTGAAAAAAACGAAAGCTCATTGCGGCCACACCATCAAAATTTAGATGATAAAAAATATACAAAATTGCAAATAAAGCAACAAAAATATTTAACGATGTCAGACAAACGTCGCCTACGGTAGAAATAGTAAACACCTGCCAAGATATTTCTACTTCAATGATGGCGATTGACGTACAGAATGTGAAATGAAAGATGAAAGGATTAAAGAGTGTGATTAAAAATCCTTTATTACAATCAGCGAAACAAACCACTTTGATGTGTACGATTGCCATTCAGTGCAACTGGCAGCAAAATTGAATAAAATTCAAGGAAAAACTAACACAACGTTATTAACGTTATAAGATAATTGCGTCAATCAATAAATTATTGTAAAAATTATTTTAAACTTTGGTTATAAAGTTGATTTTACAAAAGTTATCAACACGTTTTCCTAAATTAATCCATGGTTTCAAGGCAAATCTAAATATTTTTCAACGTTCTTTTTGCTGTTGTGAATACAATCGTTCACACTCACACCATCATACGATGAACCAATCAATGTTAACGGCAATTTATGGTCTTCTACATATTTTCGGATGTCGGTTACTCTTTGAGTGTGTCCAACCACATATTGTGGGATACACTTCTAATAAATCAAATCATACAAGTCAAAATAGCATACAATTACAATTTAAATTATATCCTCACCCCTAAAATGTGTACTTCGTGCTTAACGGGTAGCTGTGAAATACCAAGATGTTTGTTTACAGCTGTAATGGCAGTCCTTAATAAGAAATCATTATCTGCCTTTTCAGGGTTTCCAAACAGTGATTGAAACCAGCGGCCACCCATCATTACCTAAACAAAAATAAACAGGTCGAACTAGTTAAAATAATTGCAAAAATTATTAATTTTAGGAGCTTACAGATAATCTCGTTTTATCGCAGTTTTCGCCATTGTGTTCTGGGAAATTGCACGAGTCAAAAACTATGCCTAAAATATCACTCTTTTGATTAGACGGGACTAGAAAACCAAATCCTTCGACGGGAAGACAATTTCCATTGAATTCTAAATTAACTAATCCAACTGACACTGAAGGAATTTGAGATAGCCATTTTGATAAGTTCGGATGATCCATGATAACATTTTTTAGTGCTAAGAAAACAAAAGAATTGTATTTATGTTAAAATTCGTGAAACAATTCATAAATATACCTCGACTTGTTACGTACAATGAGCAGGCAAACTTGAAAATACGTGATCAACCGATAACATTCCATCCGACAAACTAATCTGCATTTACAAATAGAAATTAATTTAAATCTTGCAATTAACAGATGTAAAAATTAAATTTACTTGCACTTTATTATCACTAAATCTTATTGCTTTACAAGAAATATTTTGTTGGATTTCAACGCCAGATTTTCTTATACTCTTTTCAATTGCTTCGGGTAATGTTTGAAGTCCTCCTTCTAAATTCCACATTCGCCAATATTCATCATTTGCTCTTTTCACTAAATGACTTTGTTGAACTTGTGAAAACTTCGCCTTCTTCCGGGACTCTTTAAAAATAATTAGTGAAATAAATGCTAAATATTCTAAAAATGATTACCGGTAAAGCGCTTGATCATTCCCTTGACAATAGAGCCATGTTTTTGTTCAGCATCAAATAAAGGTTTGAGAATTGTTTTTACACTGATTTCTCTGGCATCTCCGGCAACCACTCCTCGGCATAAAGGATCAATAACATAATCCGCAACCTAGGTACCGTATGAGATTATAAATATTTAATTATTTTCAACAGTTAAAAAGATGTAATGTATTACGAATTTACTTCTTGGCCAAATCTTCGATGTGCAAAGCTGTACATGCTCTCATCCTCAACTTCTTTTTTCGATGTAAAAAATTCTTTAACTGCGACAAGTCCCAATGGTTTGTTAAATGGTGGTATTTTTTTAAAAATGGTTTTGATTCCTATAGGTTTAGAAAGTTCAAAATTAAGTTGTTTTTGCTATAAATAACAATACTTGCCTGTAGGTAGTGGATATAATTTATCATTGACAAGAATAAGACGTGTTTTAGTAGACGGATGGCCCAAATGAACCGGTAAAATTTTTGATTCAATACCTAAGTTTTCAATCTATTAAATAATTATAGAAGAAATTATTATTTTTTTTGTTTACAAATTAATACAAATAATAAAAAAAAACTTAATATGTTACCAATTCTAATGTTGTTTTACCGCTGTCCCCAGCTGGTCGTATACTACGGGGTCCTTGTTCAAGTAATGTACCATCTTCAAAACGACTTGTTCTTATCCAACCACCCAAATTAGATGACTTTTCTAATAAAATAATCTTTGGGAAAAAATGAAGCAAAGTAAGTATAAATCAATAATAAATTGTATTGCGGTATAAATTCACCTTTTTAATTACACCCGCATTCAATTTACTTAGATAATAAGCGGCTGTCAATCCACTTATACCGCCACCAACAATTGCTACAATACTCATAATTTAAAACAAAACATAACCACTATATAGAAAAGGAACATTGACTACTCCATTTTAAACTCATGTTAGTCGCTTTCGCCTAGCGGTAGAAATCTGGACTTAGCTTGGCGATGTTGAAATTGTTGTACAATCATAACTAACTAAAGTCCAATATTAATTTAATTTTTCTAAATTTCTTTTCTGATTCAGCAAAATAATGATAATTTATCATATTTTATCGTATTTTATCGAAGTTGGTTACCAATTTCCAGTATAGTTGTAAACTGGAATAAATTATAATATCATCGTCATGTATTCAAAATAAACTAAAATTTGATAAAACAAGACAAACTGAAAACTTTGAGGATTCGAATTATGTTTGAGGATTTGAAATATGTTGAGGCTTTAAAACATGTTTACAAGATTTAAAAAATTGAACGAGCAAAAATTTAACACGGTAGCGTCTCTAGCGAGAATTCATATAAGTTGCCTGTGTCATGGCAGCCAATTTTGCAAATTAATAGTTGGTCCCTAGAAAATATTCCCGAGATTGCAGTATTTTTGTAAGATGACATTATCTTGCCCCTATTAATCAAATTTTAAAGTGTAATTTTACCTTTTGCTTTGTGATTAGTTAAATCGTGGAAACATCAAGGTTTTCAACATTAAGAGAACAGATATGTTTCACAAGGGAGGAGACGGAAAACCGCGGGGTTTTGGATTCGGCGGTTTCTCCCTTTCAAATAAGAAATCCGACTCCAATCTTGGTCCCAGTGCGTTTGGAGGAACGTCTGGCGTTACCAAGCATGGTTATACAGCCATGAGTACCATCAGTCAGAATGCAATGGCAGCAAGTTTTGGAATGCCGTGTAAAAGACCAAAAAATGAAGAAGAGTTAGTCTCATTTATTTTGATTTGTCAACATATGGTGCAATAGTTAAGATGTTTTTCTATTACGATTTAGATACTTTGATGAGGATGAAGATGAGGAACGTAATCGTGCTAATTTAGAATACATTCCAGCACCTGGGAGTCCAGCATTAGAAAAGGCAAATGACGAGTCTGATAATTCAGATGCACATAGCGAAGAGGACCCATTGGATGCTTTTATGGCTGGCATCGAAGTATTTTTAAATTGAGTTTAGGAAGCAATAAATAAATTGAAACATTGGATTTTATTTATTTTTAGAAAGAAGTAGAGAGAAATTCGTCTAAAAAACAAGAGAAATTGAATAAGTAAATTAAAATTTATTATTTTATTATTTTTTAAATTGTAAATTAACAATATTTTTTTATCAAGGGGAATTCGGGATGACATTGAAGGAGAAGATGACGAAGAGTCGTACTATCGTTACATGGAGGAGAATCCGCAAGCAGGTTTATTATTGCCTGAAGACAGCGGTGATGAGATTGAATATGACGAAGATGGAAATCCAATAGCTCCTGTCAAATCTAAAGTAACATTAATAAAAAAATGCGTTTTATAAATTTACTAAATTTATTTTCAGTACATTGACCCATTGCCGCCCATTGATCATTCGACGATTCAATACAGCGATTTTGAAAAGAATTTTTATGAAGAACACGAAGAAATCGCCAGTCTTGGAGATGAAGAAGTGGAAAAATTAAGGCAAACTTTGGGAGTGAAGGTTAAATTTAATAATACACTTAATAAATTAAATGTTATACTTGGCTGCTATTTATAGGTTTCAGGTGCGGATCCGGCAAAGCCTGTTTCGAGCTTTGCACATTTTGGTTTTGACGACCCTCTTATTAAAGCAATTCGTAAATCTGAATACACCCAACCATCTCCGATCCAGGCACAAGGCGTACCCGTTGCACTCAGTGGCAGAGATATAATTGGAATTGCCAAAACTGGATCTGGAAAGACGGCCGCTTTTATTTGGCCTATGCTAGTTCATATAATGGATCAGGTTCGGAGAAGACTTTTTCAACACTCGGATTATTTAATATATGGATATTTTTTAGAAACCGTTGCAACCCGACGATGGACCAATTGGTTTAATATTGGCACCCACACGTGAATTGTCACAACAGGTATAATTATCTCGAAGAATTTTGGGGTTTGGGAATATTTTCAATTTATTTTTTTTTTACTTTTTTAGATTTATATGGAAGCAAAACGATTTGGAAAAGTGTATAATATACACGTAGTTTGTTGTTACGGCGGTGGGAGTAAATGGGAGCAGTCGAAAGCATTACAAGAAGGGGCTGAGATCGTTGTTGCAACACCTGTATGACAAAACGAAAAATAGTATAAAAAAAATTGTTTAACGAGTTTTTGTACTTTACAGGGCCGGATGATAGATTTAATCAAGATGAAAGCAACAAATTTACAAAGGGTTACATACTTAGTATTAGATGAAGCGGACAGAATGTTTGACATGGGATTCGGTGAGATGAATTGAGGGGTAAAAATGACATCTAATTTTACTAATAATTAAATTGTATTATAGAACCTCAAGTGAGATCTATTTGCGATCACGTCAGGCTCGACAGGCAAAGTAATAAAAAAATATTGAATATAATTACTTTTACGGTATATGTCATGCTGAGTTTTTTTCTCTAGCGCTGTTATTTAGTGCGACATTTAAAAAGAAGGTAGAAAAATTGGCACGAGATATTTTAACGGATCCTGTAAGAGTGGTGCAAGGTGACGTTGGCGAGGTACGATCATTAGTAATACTGTACCTAGAATTACGGTTATTTTAATTTGCGTTGCTCTTTAGGCTAACGAGGACGTGACGCAAGTTATGTTGGTTTTACCACTTGGTGGTGGCAAGTGGAGTTGGTTAACAGCTAATCTTGTAGGATATACTGCAAGTGGGAGTGTTTTGATATTTGTAACTAAAAAAGCGAACTGTGAAGAACTAGCAAATAACTTAAAAACTCAAGATCTCGAAGGTAAAAATATGGAAAATTTTATTTAAAAAAATGTTTGAACAAGGGAAATCTTTATTTTAGTTGGATTGCTACATGGAGACTTAGATCAAATCGAAAGAAATTCAGTCATAACAGCATTTAAGAAGAAAGAGTTTAGTATTTTAGTTGCTACAGATGTTGCGGGTAAATATATTCATGCTAAACATAATTTTGTCTAATTTATTTGAATTTTTTTTTTATCGATTAGCACGAGGATTAGATATACCACATATCAAAACTGTAATTAATTATGACATTGCAAGAGATATTGACACTCATACACATCGGGTGGGACGAACAGGACGAGCCGGTAAATTTCCTTTTGTGTACATGAAAGTTTTTAGCATTAGCTTGTTGTTTTTATTTGTAGGTGAAAAGGGAATGGCATACACATTAGTAACTGAAAAAGACAAAGAATTTGCAGGGCATCTTGTGAGGAATTTGGAAGGAGCGAATCAGCCAGTTCCATCAAATCTCATGGACTTAGCTATGCAGGTGCTTAGATAAAAAAAAATTAATAATTTTCTAATTTTTAATATTTATTTTATATATATTTTATGTATTTTCTAGTCTTCGTGGTTTAGAAAAAGTCGTTTTAAAGGTGGCAAAGGGAAGAAAATGAATTTAGGTGGAAAAGGTTTAGGTTATCGAGAAAGACCAGGACTTGGCTCTACAAATGCAGGACTGGGCCTCGGAATGAGCAGCAGCAATAATTCTCATGTAATAAAAAATATATTTGTGGGACGAAGTTGATATTTTACGCACATTATTATTTTGTAGTTAAATCCTGTGTATATGCCTGAAATGACTACAAGTTCATCAAATTCATCCGCTTTATCCACTCTAACTGTGCCATCTGTGTCATCTGCTAAATCCGGGCCGCAAACTGATCGGATTTCTGCAATGAGAGCAGCTTTTCATGTAAGTTTTATTTGTACGTTTAATGTAATATATGTAAAGGTTGATGCAAATTTGAACTTAATTTAGGCACAGTATAAACAACAATTTTGTGCTGCGAGTGGGGATTCAGCGATGAAGACAAGTACGGTTGAAGCTGCTACTAATTCAACGAAACTACCAGAGCAGGTTTTCCAAGCACCTGAACCTCCACGTTCAAAACAGAGAAAAAAGAGTAGGTGGGATTCGGAATAAGAAACTGAGGTTTTTGTGTAATTAAATTAGAAGTAGAATTAATGCTGTAATATTGTCACTTTGTATTTATCAAGTAATGATAAATTTTTTATTAAGATAAGGATCTTTTGATTTTTGTGGTTTTGTTTAGTCAATAAATGTCGATATTTGCCTAATATTTTTACAAACCCATCAGTATTAATTCACTTCGTAAACAACTAGATTGAAATTGAATTTTTAATTCCAGAGTCGAATATTCAATACAAATGTATTCATAGTGTTATAAGGTATAAAAACATTTTTTATTTGCCACCGCCGCTACAATTGCAAACTCCATTGATGCATAGAGCGAACGTGTTATGGCATTTTAGTTTACATGCAGCGACACTACCGATATTTGAGAATGGACCGAGAGGTAAATTGCAAGTTAGGCCACCATCCGCACGTTTTTCGCGACTCTAAATTTATTACAAAAATAAAATAAAAGAATTAGAAATTCATATTGATGAAATTATCGTTATCCTTACCTCTTCTCGAAGGAGGGGACTTGCCATTGTAGAGAAAATAATCAAAGTGAAAACAAAGAGACAGAATCGAATATCTATAATTAGAAAGTATTAGCTTAAAAACTTGATAAAAATAATTATTTTCCAGGTAACTCAGATTTTACACATTTTTCGTAGTTAATGCAAATACCATACTTACTTGAGACAGCCATGTTAAGAGCAGGGGATTCACGAATAGACAACTGTCTATGAAGGAAATTTGGATATTTATAGTGTTTGTGAATATGTTGCGAAAGTATGGATTTTCTGTTCATAAAGTAATTGAATTCCACTTAAACTAAAAAACAATTGCACGGATACGGATTTCCTGAGATTATTTAAAGCCGGTTACTATTCCCCATTATAGTTAGATAATAATTGTTGATGTTATCTTGAAGATATCCATCAATATTTCACAAATGGGATTTCCAGTAATTATGAATACTTATAACCAAAGCGTGATTTAATTGAATATTAATCTTTTATTTCACTTAGCATAAATTACTTTAATTTCCCCATTTTTAAATATACCGGTATGTAGTATTCACTATTTTTTGAAAGATAATTACAGTCATTACAGACCCATAACCCTAGAGAAAATATTAATCTAAAAAAAGAATAATAAGATTCAAATTAGTTTAAGTAACTAAAGGTATTCAAGGTTATATCCAATTTCAGAAGTACACTTATTATACGCAAGTAAAAAGCAAAAGATAGCAAAAGATTGCAATATGATTGATTGCGATTGCCACCTGTGAGTAGAGAGTTCAAATGATGATAAAATAGCCTCTCAGCACAGAGCATTATCTCAATTCAACCTGTTCAATACTCGCTGAGCAGCATCGCATCTGTCGTTTCCTGGAAGTAGACCACTTCACTCGCGTGATGCTTTTCCGGATTCCGTACACCGGCCTCTGGATTTTTCTTCAACTGATTAAATTAGCAACGGGTAAGCTCAAATTAATTATTTCTGTAACATAATACTTTATACAACCTAAGGAAGAAAAAATACAAAATACTTAAATCTTGATATTAGTTACTGGATATTTTTTATACGAGTGGTGTAGTTTTTCACTTGTTTTTATTTAGTTTCAACCAAAAAAACAATGAACTCTTGGTTAATCGATTTTTTAATTTTTGTAATTTTATGGTGTATTGTAAAAACATGAATGGGATTGGGAAAGTGGAATTGATTGTCTCATTAAACAACTATTGAAAATGTTTCTTCTTCTTCAACCAAACATTCATTTTTTAGCACGGACGCAGTAATTGGCATATCAATTTCTAGCAAAAGTTTGTAAACGAGACCATTGTTGCGCTTTGAATGTTCTTACGTTTTTTCATTGCTTTTAGAAAGTACAAAATTTTATTTTTTGAAGCTGAGAAAAATGAATTTGCATGAAGATGTTCCCCGGGTGCCAGGTTTATTACTCCCATCCAATGCAATTTCTTTCAATTTTGCAGGATGCGTAAAAGCATGCAAACATGGTAAATTTGAATAAGACACGCTATAAATATTAATGTTATCTTTTTTCTACATATTCATAAGTATTGAGTACGCTATCCACCGCACTATTTTTGTTACTCATGGAATTTAAAAGCTTTAAACTGTAGATCAGATGTTCAGACAACATCGGTAATTGCTTGTCAACCTGTCGACTCGTTCACTGCGCTGCGAGTAATCAAAAAATTTCAATGTCACGTGGGACACAAGGCGTTGTGCTACAAGGAATACACAAATATTAGTCTACGGTGTTATTAGCAAAGAATTTAATACCACCACCTTAGCATGGACATCAAAGACTTAAAAAATGAATTGTTGAAATTGAGATTATCCAACAAGATGTAAATACTGCATTGATTAGTAGCTACGATATGTTGGTTTACTAGCTGATTTGTCCAAGATTAGATTGTGCAATTTTTCTGTTGATTTGCTTTAGTTTTAGGTTTTTAATTTAATTACTATTGGGGAAAAAAATTGCATGTCACTATTGTAATTTGCTGAAACCGAACGATTTTCTTTCATAGTTTGTTTCTCTTATCTTGATTTCTGAAATGAAAGTTTTAAGATTACAATGAGAAAAGTTAAAAATTGGTTAGTTGAAATTTGTGCACGATGAATTAAAATGACTTTTTTTGAAAAAAAAAATCAATATCTTTTGTGATTCATTTCTAAGAATCGAGAAAATACCGTAATTTTAATTTTATGTTTAAATCATGTTTGACTTACTTTTGTGTATTTGCCCTTACAACTAGAACTTGTTACGGATATATTTGTTGAAATCCCTAAAGTATTAAATGTTGAAATTGATCTTTACATATGAAGTGTACAAGAGTATTTCTCGGTTTTATTGATTTTTTTAAACATGCCAATAATGTTCCCTACATACGAATGGATCTGGTCAAGTGTGGTCATGCTTGGCTAATCTAACAGTTAAACAAAGTCAAAGAACGCCTCAAAAGTTAACTACCAAGAGACGTGTCGCACATTTATACAATTCAGTGCGTTAATTCTCTAACTATTATTTCCAGGTGGTTTCATCTTTAATTATTTAAAACAGTGTCTTTTTTAGAGTTAAGAAAAGTAGAACTTTTTCTACTTTGTCTCTGATTATTGTGCCATGCTTTTCGGCTAGATCTTCTAAGTCGAACTAGACAGGCAGTTAAAGCAGATTGGCCACAAGCCGATTAATCTGGTCATTTCTAGAGGTTAATTTAGCGGCAAATGCTATGTCTCTCTCTTTATTGATCGAGAAGATGTTACTTATCAGAATTAATTACATTTCTCTTTTGCATGTGTTATAAGTAAGTCACAAAACGATTAATTAATTATAATTGCTTCAACAGTTGTTCGTGCTAATGAATTGGCATCTACAAACTTGAGCGAACTATGTCCGCAGGATGAGTTTTTCTGCACAGTAAACGTGTGCATCCCAAAGAATTTGAAGTGCAACGGAATAACTGAATGTTCTAACGGGAAAGATGAATCCGTTTTAGATTGTGGTACGAATTGTAAATATTGCTCTAGAATATAAATTTAATCTTATGATAATTTGTGTAACAATTATACTTATAGGATGCCTGCCAAATGAGTTTCTTTGCAATGATACTTGCATTGATGCGATTTTGCGTTGTGACACTAAACAAGATTGCAATGACGGGTCTGACGAACATGATTGTGGTAGGTGGAAATAAATATACCGTATATACTCGCGTAAAAGTCGAGAATTTAAAGACCAAATCTTGGTTTTTTTTTCCATTTTGACTTAAACGTGGGTCAATGGTTTTTGACACGTTTTAAGTCGGGTTCGACTTATGTGCGCGGTCAACATGTACGCGAGTATATTATACACTACTTGCTTTTCATAAAACGAGACGTTTTCAGATAAAGTAGGCAAGTTTTGCTCGTAAATTTGTAGGTGTTGTTTGGTGTTATTTATTATAGGCAAGTCAGTTTGAATTGTTATTTAACAAATAGCGTGTCTTGCTTATAAGATTGATAAAATTAGGTCTCCTTGAGATCAGAGTCAGAGTTTACAAAACAAAAGTAATATGTGTTAAATTAATTATGTTGTCTTTGTTTTAGAAATGTTTATGTGCCCATATACCCACTTTAAATGCAATAACCACTTTTGTGTTCCTGGAGACTCGGTTTGCGATTTTGTCAATGACTGTGGAGATAACTCGGACGAACAAAACTGTTGTAAGTATAATAAGTAGAACGTTGCCAAATGTAATCATCGAATAATACTACATTTTTATTTATACGACCTATTATTATCATTAATGGTTTTCTTTGATGTGTGTTTTTAATCTGAAGTGCATCGAGCATGCTGGTTTGGTGAATTTTCATGCAATAATGGTCAGTGCATTCAGGCAGCTCTCCTGTGTGATGGTAATAGAAATTGTTTAGATGGAAGCGATGAAAATCAATGTGATATTGAACGTGAGTACACTTTACTTAACTAGCGAGCAAGCAAAGTCTTTACTAAGCGAATTTTAGTCTTTCTTGCCTTTCTCGACAATCAAATGCGCGGTTTCTGGCAGAAATGATATAGGGTCAATAAATCTGGGCTCAAAATTATACAATTTATAATACAAATTATAATTATATTTATATTGCCATTTTATTGATTTTTTATTGGATTCAAGATCAAAGTTGCGCAAAAAAAACTTTTTTCTTTCCTTTTTGAATTAAATTTCTTTACTGTAGAAATTTCTTTACATTTCACTGTAGTCCATGCTTTGACAGAAATTGCAACTGCATTACCTTCCATTCAGGGATTTTAGGTATATTATTTGATGTACATAGTGATTGCTTTGTACGGGAATATTTTTTTTTAGATTTTGTTAATTATATAATGTACGTAGTCTAGAATAATTATAGCTCGATATAAATTAAGTTTTATTTTTTAAAAATATTTGTTGTTATCAAAATTGTACAAATAAGAGTACGGTACTTTTTTTAATTACATATAGCTTAGAACATACTTGATGTCTTTATATTTAATTTGGAGGGATTTGCTTTAAGTTTTGGAAAACAATGTGGTTGCAATGAGTGCGGTAATCTTCTTTTGGTACTGAACGAATAAATAAAATTCGATTTTTCTGTGCGCGTGCCTGTATCGCTGTTGATAGTGGGCTATTGTAGCAGAAAATTTGTATAATTTAAAAAACTCAGAAAATTAAAGTTTTATTAACACTTTTGTGATCTATACCGCCCAAGTCATCTATGAGTAATATTAAACAATTAAGGTTTATTCATTAGTTATAAAACAAAGAATTTTTTTTGCTATTTTTAAACTTTATTTATTTTTTATATTTTTGTATAGTTGACTACGTTCGATGTTCTGATCAATCTTTAATTCACCGATACTTTTGGTGCGATGAATGGCCGGATTGTAAAGATAATCACGCAGATGAATTAAATTGTCATATCAATTTAATTATCAGAAGGAGAATTATGAATACTAATTTTATCAATTTCAATATTGACAGGCAGAAATTGTTCACTTGATGAATTCCAGTGTTCCAACACACGATGCATAAAATTTGCAAATGTGTGTGACATGGTTTGCGATTGTGCATATACCTGCGAGGACGAAAACAACTGCCAAGGCCAATACAAAATCATCAATAGTAAGGAAACTCAATTCTAAATACTTTTAAGTGAAATTAGTTATTTAATTTAATATAAACTTAAACTTTAATCAGCTGTATTGAGTTGGATGCCTCACAACCTGACAACTGTTCATGCTCTCGGTATTGATTTGTCTTGTCCATCCTATTATTAATTTACAAACTTATTGACAGAAACTTATTAACAACATCTATTCATTTGAAAATAAACAATTTATTGGTCGCTTTAATTAAATTCATTTAAATATTTCTAAAAGAGAAGTAAATAATAAAATTTTTGCAGATATCCCTATATGTGACTCAAAATCAACCTATTTTTGTCCGAAAACTACTCGATGCATTCATAAAACTTTCATTTGCAACAGTAAAAACGATTGTGAAACTAATGGCGAAAGTTCAGATGAATTTGGTTGCAGTAGGTATCAGAATCATACATCATAGAAAAGTTTATAGTGAATAAAGCAGCACACAATTGCTATTTTTATTGCATAGTTTATGACAATTGCAGTAATAATTTTATAATTTGTGATGATGGACGATGTCTCCCAGATTTTGTCCAATGTGATTTTATTAAACATTGCACTGATGGATTGGATGAAAAAGATTGTGGTAAGTACAGGCCATGGAATTACTTTCTTCTTTTTTACTTTACTAGTTGTAATTTAATTCCCTGGTGCTCTCTATTTTCTTCTCTTTGTTTTTGAAGTAGGAGGAGTGAGACGGGGGTATAAGTTATATAAGGTTTTTTTTATACAGATATCTGTCAGATTCAGATATTGTTAATGTTTTATGATGAAATTCGATTAATTAATTTTTTGTGTTTATTATTTGTTTTTTTTGCTAGATTTTCCTAGTTGCACAAAAAAAGAATTCAGATGTTTAAATGGTCAATGCATTAAAGAAGAGTTAAAATGTGACGCTGCTTATGATTGCTACGACCGCAGTGATGAAATTGATTGCCGTAAGACCAATGAAAATCGCTTTAAAATGTGTTTATTACGGTATTAAGTCAATTACGATTTGCAAAACTGAATAATTGAACTAATATAAACATCACATTTTAATTAGTCCTTGTTTTAAATTTAATTTGAAGCGAATTCCATATTTACTGTTTTGAAATCATGTCAAGAGTGAACCTTTATTGGTCTTTGTTATTGAAGATTCCAAAAAATGTCCATTGGGATTTTATCAGTGCCTTACAGGACAATGTATACAGAGCTCTTGGAATTGCGATTTTCATGTTGATTGCCCAGATGGTTCGGATGAAGCTCGATGCGGTAAAATAATGTTTGTCTGGTTTTCGAATGAATTATTAATTAATGTTTTTAATCAATGAACAGAACATGTCTTAAAGAAATGTATCGATACAGAATTTCAATGCAATAATGGCCAATGCATACCAAAACAACTCGTTTGCTACGAGACTGGAAACGAGCATTCTGGTTGTGCTGATGGATCTCATTTGCTAAATTGTAGTAAGCTACTTAAAATTAAGAAGAAATGTTTTTAATACGGAATTATGTTTAAATTATACATATCTTTTTATTAAACAATTTTTGAATCATAGGAAACTGGAAATGTCCGGAGCATTTGCATAAATGTCTTAACAGCTACTGCATCCATACATCCAGAGTGTGCAACGGGCAAGTAGATTGCTGGGGGTCGTGGAATGATGAAATTGGATGTCGTAAGTGTTTCGTTAATATTAAATTCCATACCCTTCTCAACTGTTTGTGATTCTTAATTAAATAAAAGCCTTATAAGCAATAAATCATAAATAAATACTCGGTTTTTATTTCTACAGGACATGTTTAAATTAAAGAATTTTTTGTGCTTTACTTTTTATAATTGCTTTGGCTGTTTTATTAAATATTTATTCAAATACATATTGGTCCATTAACATCTGCACTTTCCCTTGTTTCGATTCGATTTATTCAAATAAATTTAAAACTCTGCCGTGGATTTATTTTTTTTTATTTAACGTGAAAGCTTTTCAGTGTTCAAGTGAGAAACAATGCGAATGCAGCGATATAACAATAAATTGCACCAAAATTGGCTTGAAAAATCTTCCCAACGACATAGAGAAAGAAATCTCTAAATTGTAAGAAATTTAAATGTTGTTGAAAAGTATAACTTTGTTTTCTCATTTTATTTATATGTATGTTTTCTTCATTACATGTAGCATTTTTTCTGGAAACCAACTCAATCACAACTTGAATGAATTTATGTTTGAAAAATTGGATAGGATTCACCTACTGTGAGTTGAATACTTTTTCTACATGCTTTTTGAATGTGTATAAATAAGGGGGAAATTAATATTTCGAGAGGGTGCACTTGGGACATTTTTGAGGCAATTTACTTGTGATTGGTTTTTTTTCTTTCTCTAGTCTTAAGTCTTGAATTTTTTGTTTATTGATTTCTAGGGATTTGAGTAATAATAGCATTGAAACGATTTGGCCTTACACGTTTAAACATTTGTGGAGATTGCGAATTTTGTATGTTGAATTTATTGCTAAGTATGCTAAATGGAAAACTAAAATTTGTTGATTTGTACAGGTATTTACAGGATAATAAAATTGACAAAATCTATAATGGATCCTTTTTTGGATTAGCAAATGTTGCTACTCTGTAAGTTTGCAAGAAAATAGTCACTGTGTAATTACTCAAAGTTCTACTTCAACTGAATTTATGAAGGAATATTAAAAATAACAAGCTAAAGTCGCTAGAAGCACTCTCCTTTTATGGCTTGTCGTCCATTAAATCACTGTAAGTTAAAAAGTTTATTACAAGCATAGACATATAATTGCAAAATATATACAGTGCATTTTTTAAAATCATTTTACAGAGATCTCAGTAACCAACAATTAGTAAACATATCTAAAAATGCATTTTTAGGACTAAGAAATCTTTTAAAATTGTAAATAATTGTACATAATACATTCAATTAATTACTTTAACTGTTATATTAACGTTTCGTTACAGAAATTTATCTCGTAATTTCATTTTCTATCTTTCCGATGCTTCCTTAAATGGTTTGCCGAAACTTTTGTCATTGTAGGTACTGATAAATTAAATAATTTAATACCGGAATTTAATTTTTTGCTTTAAATTTAGAGATTTATCCATAAATTATATTAAAATAATGGGCTCAAATGTATTTCATGGTTTGACAGATTTGCAGTATTTGTATGTACAAAACATGTTCAATAACATAAACGGCTCTTGTCCAATTATAGCAAACTTGTAAACTTGCATATATTGCATATAACCAGACGTAAATAAAACTTCTGGCTTATTTATAAGTTGGACAAAAAAGCCGTTTCTTAAAATTCAATTAATAAATTCTTAAATATTTTAGAATGACAGATGAATTTCGATTTTGCTGCCTAGCAAGGCTCACACCAAATTGTCTCCCTCAAGCTGATGAATTTTCGTCATGTGAAGATCTTATGTCTAATATAGTTTTGAGAATTTGCATTTGGATTTTAGGATTCATTGCTTTTATTGGCAATATTTTAGTCATCATTTGGCGTTTGATTTACAAAATTAACTACAGAGTAAGCTTCAGGCTCTTTTACTGTGTACCGTATAATATATTCACAAATGTATGTCTATAGGTTCATTCTTTCCTCATCACCAACTTAGCTATTGCTGATATGTGTATGGGGATTTATCTTTTAATTATTGCTGCTGTTGATGCCAAGTACAGAGGGGTTTATTTTATATACGATTCGCTATGGAGAACGAGTAAATTATGTCAGTTTGCGGGATTTATTTCCACGTTTTCAAGTGAATTATCCGTTTTAACTCTCACAAGTTTGTATATACAAATAGTTACAGTATAGGTCTATAGTTCTAGGTAAAAACTTTAATTCATCTTTCTTTTTGTTTTTAGTTATTACTCTGCATCGCTTTATTGGTATTGCATTTCCATTCCATTTCCAACAACTGCAAATGAATCATACACGATTAGTTGTAATTATACTATGGGGAATTGTTATTGTATTAGCTGGCGTACCTCTTCTGCATATGGATTACTTTAAGTATTTTTACGGACGGTACATTTTTTTCATTGTGTATTTAAGTAAAATTGTAGAACTGTTATATGTGCTGCCTCTTCTGCATAGAATTTATTAAAACTTAGGGGCAACACAGGGACAGTTATTTATAGTTTGGACTTTACCTTTAATTATTTGTTTGTTTCAGATCTGGGGTTTGCCTGGCGTTACACATTACTTCAGAAAAACCAAGTGGATGGGAATATTCAGTTTTTATTTTCCTAGTCCTTAACTTGATGTCTTTTACTATTATTTCTGCTGCATACATTTGGATGTTTCTAATAGCCAAAAATAGCCAAAAATCATTCCGTACTCAGGAAGCTAAATGGGATAAAACTATGGCAAAAAGAATGTCTCTCATTGTGTTTACAGATTTTTGTTGCTGGATGCCAATTATTATACTCGGCTTTATGTCCCTATCAAAAGTAACCATTCCACCTCAGGTAGAATTTGTTATTGAGTAAATGTTATTATTTAATAACTTCAAATAATTTTTACTTTTTTAAGGTGTTTGCTTGGATTGCGGTTTTTATTTTGCCTTTAAATGCAGCAATTAATCCAGTTCTGTACACTCTTTCAACTCCATCTTTTGTAAGTGAGTAAATACAATATTCATTCATTTTCAAAATTTATTTCATTTGTGTTAGTAAATAAATTTTGCATTTTTAAGTTTATTTTTATCTAATTTAATTTTTTAGAACCTGCAACCAAGAGTGCTTGGTCTACTCGACCTAATATTTCTAATATTGAAACAAGCAAAACTAATATACTTGGTGTGCAACTTCTGTTATTCCTTTTCATCTCTGTACGCTTCTAATAATGATTAATTTCTATTTTCAAAGCTTCACCGTGTGATGATTTCAATTTAAGCAGCAAGCAACATGTTGGTGATGCTGAAATTGTGCCTTTGAAAATTCTTCATACACACAGCTATGAAAAAGGGAGCTCATTGAAACATTTTATTCCGAATGTCACAAAAGATAATAGCAATCCATTATACGATTAGTTAATCAATTTCATTTTAAAATTTACTTATTAAGATTCTGATTGTTAATCAGCCAGTCATAAAAATAAACGTCGTCACAAGAACAATCTTTCTTTATTGTTATTGTGTTGGACTTATATTTTAATCTGCTGTGTGTATTTCTATAGTACATAAAAACTAATCCGTAGTTTTAAACAAGGAAGAGGAAATTGACAAATACAAAAAGCTAGTTTTTTTATTCGTATTTTTTTTTCAAAAGGAAATGTATTGCATACACCGATAAATGACGGATGATTTGAACACGCAATAGTGTTCTATTTTTTTGATCTACATACGAAAACCCTAAAAAGCATAACGAAGTGAAAATGTGGACAACTATCAAAAGTGTTGGTATTAGTCAATTTAAATGGGTAAATTTTTCATTACACACTTGCCATCCTGAACGTTTAGTACAATGCAAGGTGAATATTTAATGTTCTGTAATTTTTATTTATTTGTTGTTTATTGTTATTTTGATTTATTTATTTATTCAGTGGTCAATGAAACCAATTTGGTTTATCGTTTATCGTTTATTAATTGCTGCTTACGTAACAACCCACCTTTGTCTTCGAGCGATTTACAGTAAAACATTTTTAGTTACTTTTACTCATTGGGGATATTTTGTCACCACTATTAGTTTTGTGATAAAATTAATGACTGCTTTTATGTATTATGATTGGCTAGATAAAGGTAATCAAGATTATACTTTTTAAATTCTTTTTTCATAATTTTTAATTTTGAGTTAGGTATGCAGATATATAATCAAATCATAGTTGCTAAAGGTAAATAATAATGTCTATTACATTAAATTGCCAATAAATAAAGTATAAATATTTTAAATAGTTCCCACAATTCTTAAAATCTCATGGGTGTTTACAAACCTCAGCACTTCAACTTCAATACTGATAACAGCAGTTTATTGGATTTTTTTGTATCCAGGTAAATAAAATTTCACACTATCAATTACAATTTTTATCTAAGTAATAATTCACTCTAGATGGAACCTCGACTCTAGATTATGGAAATATTCAAATACACGCCATCAACTCTGTAGTAATTGTTTTAGATTTAATAATAATTAGCATTCCGTTTCGTCTTTTTCATTTTTATCAACCCTTGTTGTTTGGTTTAAGTTACTTGATATTTAATCTAATTTATTGGATTATTACTAACGAAGTCATTTATTCCATTTTAGACTGGCAAAAAGTAACCAAATCTAGTATTTTTGTAATTGTAATGCTATTCTTTGGTATTTTATTTCATTTACTAGCATTTATTCTAAATGAAGTAATTTTCTGTATATTTGTTAAAACAAATAATAAACCACAATTACTAATGGAAGACTTCTGATAAGCCAATTGATATAGTATTATTGTTGTTATTTTGATTATTTTATTTCAAATTTTTAAAAACCAAATCCACCCTTTCTTGCAATGTGTATACATAGTGTAAGAAGGAATAGAGAAAATTATAAAAAGGAGTTGATCGATCGATTTGAGGATGGAAAATATTATAAATACCAATTTACTAGAGAGAATTCTTCATTCAATCTTTGACTGTTGCACTGATATTCAGCTGGAAGAATACGGTGATTTGTTTGTACATGTTTTTGTTTTTCTTCGTTCGTTATGTTTAAATCCTTTGGTGGTTCCTCTGTATAAAAGTATTCTTTTTGTAAATAATAGCGGGAAAAGATATTAAAAAACTATTAAAAACAATTTTTTTGCACTCTTTCTTTTCGTCTAAACACTTGAAAAAATGTACGTTTGTACATCTGAGAGCTTAAAAATTATTTTATTTTTTGTGCATATTTTACCATCAGGTGGTTGAAAACAATCGTTTTCGAGCGATGATTCCGGGACATCTGTTAAAGGCTCTGAAATTGCCGAGATAAATATTGATTCATCGGCAGAGTGCTACGAAGGAATCGAAGGTGATGATGAATCTTCCTTCGATCTGATTCTGTAGAGAGATGCTACTGAGCGAGGTATTCGGTCCTCTAATGACTACCCTAGCGTTTCATGTGGCGGGATAAATCCGGGGCGAAACGAATGAGAACCCTAAAGAAAAAAATCAATTATTATTTATTTTTATTTCCAAAAGGAAGCTCTTGGCTTCCTCCATTCCAAGTAGCCACTGCCAAATGGTATCAAGGCCAGTATGTAGAAATTAAGAAACTGGCCATACAAGTCTTAATCTGACAAATGAAGTAAGAGAGAGAGAGAGAGCGGCTAAACCGCGAAAATCTTCGAGTTTTGTTAGATTGATGGAGAAAATCTATCGAGAACAGGCAGGAGAACTCGGAAAAAACTCCTTCACACACATGGCTGGACGCGAACCGCGACCAACGTGGTGTGAGACCGTGCACTCATCATTACGCCACTTGTTCCTGAGTTGTTACTTAATTAAATTTATATTTATTTGATTTGCTTAATTCATTTAATTTCTAAGGTCAACATTCGTGTAGCGTAGGTCTATGAGGCGTATTAAATAACGTCATAGTCTGCCTAAGGCAGAGACTGATGTTGCTTTGTGAGCACTCATTGTATTATTGTTCTGCTTAGTTTTGACCTTGCTTTCACCATAAGTCTTAAAGAGATATGGAAATGTAATATTTTATTATTTTACAACAAATATGAATATGATGTGACAACTTACAATATAACGCGGTTAGTGTAAACTTGCTTCTTAACGTAATAATTGAATTAAAAACAATCTAAAGATAACAAAACACTTAATTTAATCGAGGTTTTTACATCAAACAATTTTTAATTGAAAAATAACATTTTTAGAAATCTTGACTTATGTTAAACTTCTAAAATCAAATAAAAATACTTACTATAGAAGTTATTTTTTTCCTACGCATTATTAATTTACATTGTAATCAGATGTTAAGCAATCACATAAGACAGGATGTGTTGAATTCCTGTTCTCATTTATAAAAAGCGCATACAATTACATAATGATTTTACGTCACATTATTTGAGCGAGTTGACTTTTTCAGTGTTGGTAAACTTTATGGACTAAAGGTACGTTTTAAATTATATACAAATTTTTATCTTTTTATGTTGCTAGGTAATTATTGAATTCCAATGAGCACAATACAAATTAAGAAGTAAAGAAACTATTTTTCATTTAAGATCTAATCTTATCTACTAATCATAGCATAACTATTTTATGACAGGACATATCATTTTATCATGAGAGGATTTTTAGTATAAGTGATGGTCTGACCGCATCATTATTTTGTCTTATTTGTTGGAAGGTGTGCACGTGAAATTTTGTCTGGATACATTTTTAGATACATTTTCTATATTTTTTTCAGTTCCAAATATTTTTTAAAATATATTTTAATATTTGTAAAACAATGAAATGTCAAGGACTGAAGACAATTTGTATTTCTGAATTCAAATCTACGAATTTTTTGTTTGGTTATGTACATTACAAGCAACTCATTCGCCCAAGGGTAGGTACTAACTACTAATGTCATATTAATTTTTATTTTCATTTCTAATTATGATCCTTATTTTCAGAGGCCAATACCATCTCGGATATACATTATCTACAGATTAATTGTATTAATTTACACGTGGTCACTTTTTATATGGAGATGTGCAGCTAACAATAATTTTTATAAATTTTTAACCATTTGGGGCTATTTTACAATCGTAGTTAATTTTACAGTAAAATTTATTGCTGCTGTAATTTACTACTCTTGGTTAGAGCATAAAGATAACCAAGGTCAACAGGATGAAAGTGAAGCGGAGCTTTCAATGTCTTCCGGAAATGGTGGTAATGATGGTAAGCAAAAAGAATTTTAACACTTATCACTAATAGATACTGATGTGGTTCTATCTATTTTTTAGTGAACTCTGTAATTTCAGCACCTCTATTACTGAAATTATCATGGTTGCTCACAAATGTGTCTACAAATGTTTCATTTATGGTTACAATTATATATTGGTCGTTTCTCTACTCTAACGGTAATATGCACCAAACACTGCCAAAAAGACGCTATAAAGTAACCAATTTTATTTTTTGTAATTTTTAGAGCAAGGACCACCAGATCACTTCAATGTGCAACTACATGTTGTAAATTCAATTTTAGTCTTGATTGACATTCTAGTTACTCACATACCATGCCGTCTGCTTCATTTCTACCAATCAATTATTTTTGCTTCTTTGTATATAATGTTAAATGTCACTCTCTGGGCTACGAAAGGGATGATAATTTATAAAATACTCAACTGGAATCGACCCAGCAAATCATTTAGTACTATTTTTGCTGTAATTATTTTCTTAATTATACTTCACACATTTTTATTTTTGATCACTAAAGCACTGGATCAGTGCAACTGTGAAAAGTCTAAAGGCAATATTCCAAACTCTAATGAACTTATTCTTGAGACATGTACTAAATCATAAATACGACACGTAGCATTCGCATCCTCAATTCTGAAATGACAGTGTCAGTGACCGAGTTCAATAAAAGATGAGTCAATCTGGATGATATAGGTAGTCGAGTTCAACAAATTTATTTTTAAACAAATTATATATTGGTTAATATATAAAAAATTTCAAGTTTGTTAGTCATTTTTATATTGTCATAAAATTACTGTGTAAAGCGCGCTCATCCTTGCACGTCCGGATGGAGTCATTTCAGGAAAATGTAGTACATTATTTGTAGTATATATAAACACAAATGATGGGATTAAATAGTTTAGATATTCTACTTCTCAGAGTGCTAGTAAATATCTTCCATTGCAAAAATGTAAGTAGTATAGCGTTTGGTCAATATATTATCAGAGTTAACATTCATACATTCATTTTAGGAATAAGTACTTAATTGTAGTAGCAGTTTTTTTTACAATTTTTAAGTTGTTTTACGGACAAGACAGTAATTGCCAGTCGCTGTTGTCAAACTGTACAAAATTTTATGACGATGGATGCTCGAACAACGACGGCTCTGCACAGAAACAGAAGTTCTGCGATGATTTAGAAACAGCCTGTGAATGTGTTTCAAGTTGCGTAGGTGGAAAAAAATCTGATATACAGACATGCGTTCGTGGATGCTTCGATGATACAGTAGAAAATTTTTGTGACGATTCTTTTTGTGTTTGTATGGGAAGTTGCCAAAATTCTGACCCCACAAACGACTGTAACAAATGTAATATTGAAAAAACACAATGTCAATGTTTTTTCAATTGCGAGGAAAAAAATGATGCTTGTTGGAAGGCTTGCAAATCAAAGAATAAGTAATTTTGTAATTGGCTTTTACACTTCAATAGCCACAAGTTAGCGTTTTTATATATTTTTATAATTTTTGAAAAATATCGTTTATATATTTTATATATATATTTTTTTTAAATTAAAGCAGTATTTTTGCTACAAATGTAAACTGATATTTTCTCAAATAAACAATATTACATACAGTACTTAAAAGAGATTAAAATTATAGTTAATGTATATGCATACCAATGATTACAATATGATTACATCGTAAAAATTTATTATTTTTCGTTACAATTTACAACGAAATGCAATTTTTTTTTACACGTCATCATCTGGTGAAAGGCAAAAGTCGGTGCTGTCTGCCAACAGGTTTCCGACTATTCCGATTACATTTCCAACAATTGGGATGGAGCAGAGCGATTTAAGTAAACCAAATACGGGTGCAAGTAGTACTTTCAGTAGTCCGCCAAGTAGTCCTCCATCGTCAGCATATGCGCTGCAGACAAGCGTACACACAACGAAAATAACGATACATTGAGCCAAAGACATGTCAAATGATTCTGAAATTATAAAAAAAAGAAATAAGTAAAACTAAAATGTCAATACAATGTAGCGGCTTATTCATATTCAAATATGAGATTATTTGTTAGCAAAAAGTATTAAATATTGTATGATATTACAGTTTTATATGGAAACAGTACCGCATATAGTTTCTTTCTAAATATTGCTTACCATTCGAAATTCAACTTTAAAAAATAAATAGAAAACTAAAACTCACTTTTTATTTGCTGGATACCTGAAGAATACACTTCTGCAATTGAAATGAACTTAGTTTGTCTACTCGTGCCCTCTTACAGTATTTGAAAAATTGAGCAGCTGTATGAAATATTACGTCACGTAATTTATGCAATATGATGCATATCGTTTTGAATCATACGGTAATTCAAAATTGAAAGTTAAAAAATATCTTTTGTTTCGTATTGAATATTTGACTAGTGGCGATAAAGTTTACTTACGAGAATGAAGAAAAACCACATTTTATTTGTAGTTTCTACTGGGTATGTGTGACAATTATAGTTTCTTAAAAAATAATAAAAATGAATATTTTATTTTGTAATTACTTACTATACTTAATGCGCTTGCAATTATTGAAAACATTTGAAATTGCTTCAACAGGTGTGAGTTTAATTTTATTTTCTTGAAGCAGGTTTTTTCTGGTTATAAACTGAAATTATTAAATAAAATATTCAAGATATAAAAATTGTAAAAACAAATAAATTTGCTTGTCAATTTTTTTGATATATTGTGCTAATATAGATTTGATTTATAAATTTGAAGTAACTAAACTTAATTAGAAAATGTTTAATAAAAAATCTCTTATACCGGTACCCTCAGACGCCTAACATTTTGGATCAACGCAAAGACCTACCTATTAGTGGTGTCAATTGACCTGTTTTATATACTTTGAGTTGAAGCACTTTAGTGCTGTTACCATGGTTACCATGGTTTTACCAACTGATGCTAGGTGTCACCGATTGTAAAAATCAAGACACTCGGTCAAAATGTGATCATTTGAACAGCATACAAGGTGTTTAATTATTTATTTTTAATAATTGTGTATATTAACTTAATTTTAATTCCAATTAGTGCAATTAATTGCAATTGATATGAAATGTGAACTGAACATGTGCCGACTGCTTTGTTTATTCTCTACTTTGCATATAAGTGGCGTTGTATTTTAAAAGCGCTCTCACTAAAGAGCAAACGTTTTAAGCTGAGATTTTAATGGGCTCATATTTTCTCTTTAAAATAACTTTTTTTTATAAGTCTGAAAATTACCAAATAAATTGAGTGTATGTAAAACCACTTTTTGAACAGCTCCAGGAAATTTCAAATTTTTTGAAAAATTTTTTGAAAAAAAATTGTATTCAGAACTATTGCCTGTGTCAATTGTCCCATAGGATAGGCTTCTGAAGGTTAAAAAAATATTTTGCTTTTCCTTCAATGAATGACTGGTGACAATTAAGTCCTACAACCTCATGATGTTTGATTGCTGTAACTTTTGTTAAGAAACACGATTTAATAATAAAAAAAACTACAAGTAAGCAACAAATAATTTTGAATCTGCCGCAATATGATGGTGAAAAAAGTGAATCAGAAATTGCCAAGAAGATGAGATGACGCCAGTTATTATTATTGAGTAATCCTTTGTCGTCTTCTTGTTTGTCATCGCTTTTATCCTCGCATTTCTCAGTCTTGAAGATCTAAAAAGATTTTCAAAATAATGTTTGTGTTCTGTAGTTTGTACTTGAAACCCTATAAAATTCTCAAAGAAAACTGAAAACTCTTAGTAAAAGGGAAGAAAAACAGCTCCCATTGACACTAAAAAAGATGACAATAACAAACAGCTACCGTAGTTGATTCTGAGTTCTGACGCTTCTTTCCCATGGTGAACATGTCTTTGAAAAATGGCATCATTTTTTCAGAAAGATCTACGGTATTACGATAATAATAATTACGACTATAACTGACGGAAAAGCTTAAGACAAATTAAATTTTTTAAAATTGTTGTTTTGTAATAAGAATAGGTATGGTTTCTGATGATTTCACAAATGTATAAAATAGGTATAATTTTTTATGCTTAACATAGGCCTATGCTTTTTATTTCTTATTTATAATAATATATCGTCGGTATACAAAAGTGCATTAAATATACAAAACATTAGTCAACTTCAACATAAGTTAATGTAGATGTTTGGTAGAAACGCCAACTTCAGCGCATGCTGGTTGCTTCACATTCAAGGTTTGGAAAAATACTTCAGGAATAGTGTCGAAAAACTCGCTTGCTCCTGGAACTGCACACGCCATGGTAATGAACTGCTTCACAAACTCTCCAAATTGTTCCCGCAGTTTGGATATGTCTCCTGCATATGTTTGGGCCACAAGCATAGCAACGATAAAAACAACTAAATTAATTTTCGACATGATAAACCCGTAAAAACTGAAGAAAAAAAATTAAATTGTAATTTTATCAAAAAGTTAGGTGTTTAAATAAAATTTGAGAAAAAAAACCTTAAATGAGTTTTTAAATTTTTATAATATTTGAAATTGCTTACTTTAGTAGAGTGGTAGTGATTTGAAGCGGAATTCTGTGTGATGTAATATAAATCTGTGTTGACAGTAAGCTATATTTATACTAAAAAATGTCAAAAAGGTCATGTCCTCTGGTTACCTTTAACACGTCACAAGGAAGGAATATTGTAATGTGTCTGTAAATTCAATTGCTGATGTCGAATCAATAGATTTTTTTTTCCATTTTGCTTTTATTTTCCTATTTAATTTATTTTGTCTTTTATTTTGTAGAATATTAAGTTGGAGGAAATTTTTGAGTATTTCCGACAAGTTTTTGATGAAAACAATACGAGGAAAATTAATCAAATGGGTTTGATTTACTATTTTCTTCACTTTTACACAACTACAATGATTGCACGCATATTGATTGAGGTAAGAATAATCATTATTACGGTAGTTAATTTATTATATTTAGTGCTTTAATGACATTTTATTGAATTAAAACTCTTTAATTTGTTTATTTACATTAGTAAAAAAAAATTCTCTTAAAATTTAAATTAGGATAAAAATTTATATTGTTTTGAATATGATAAGTGATCACAATTCAACTGCTATACAGCTGTACTGAGTCATTTTAAAAAGTTTTTCATAATTTAATCGGCAAATGGCCCGGATTTCGGTACCGAAACACGCGTTCTGTCAGAAAACGTTTGTTCGAAGCCCTTTGTCCGAAATGATAGTCTATTGTGCGATAGTTTATTCTGCATCAATAAAAATTTTATTTTATTTATTTAAAAAAATAATTAAATCCTTATAATTTTTTCTCCTAGTTTGCAATTTTATGAGAGTTGATATGATTTTTTTAAATTCTTTCACTTGTTTTTGTATTGTTTGGTTAAAAAAACTTATGTTTTAGAGTATGACAAAATAAATTAATAATAAACTGAAAAATTTTATTACAGTTTTTGTTTTTCACGTCTTTAAATATTCTCAGATTTTGTCGGTACATCAGTTTTAGTAAGATACTCTGTACACAGTGGTTCAGGTAATTCTAAGGTTTTCGATATTTCATTCGCATTAATATGAACTATAGGAAATTCACAAAGCCAGGATATAAATGGCTTTAATCCGTGTTCACCAACTTTTGCTGCAACTCGTAAAAATGAATCCCCAGCGTTTGCACGTGCAACAAGGACCGTTAGAAACACAATTAAAATTATGATTCGTTTAACTTCCATTTTAGTCTAAAAACTTAAAAAATAATACTTAATACTTAATAAACTGAAAAGCATAAAAAATGCTGTACATACCGTGCCAGAAAAGTTTGTCCTATTCGGTGTTACTTCTGGTTTGTTAATTCATTTCAACACATTTTAGCCGTTTATATATATAAATATATAAATATATATATATAATATATAAATATATATATATAATATATAAATATATATATATAATATATGAATATATATATGCAAAGTTTTCGGTTTATGAATTGAGTGATTTCTACATTGTGTGACTAATACTTTTGTTTAAATTGTCATTTGCTATGACAGATCAGAATTGTAATTACCCCAGTTCCTAATAGGTTGATTGGACGTTTGATTGGCTATTCCTATTTTTTAGTATTATTCATACAGAATCAGTAATTCGGTGAAAATTTCGGAACATATTTTTCTTTTTGTTTTATTATTAATTTTTTAATTAGTTTCCTTGACTAAAACAGTGCGCATGTTTGGAACAGCCTCAGTTCCGCATGAGTAAACTTGTGTAAATAATAAACTGTAAACTTGTTCTTACTTGTTCTATGTAAGAATGTAGTAGAAATTTATTTCTAGTTTATTTGGGCTAAATTTTTTTAAATTCCAATTTCACTTACTCACTCCTGATAAAAATTGAGTATTTTTTAATTGGCTGTTATTACTTCCAGACGCACACGAGGAAGGTTTATGGCTTTATGCACGTGTACATTTTCTGTGAAGGAAAGTGGAGTTAAAATATCGTGGTTTATTTTTATTTACTACATATATTTTATACTCAGAATAATGTACCAAAGTAGTAAATGAAATTAATGGCGGTTACCAATCCTTTTATTTTATTGAAAGATGGTGGAGACTGATATAGTTTGAGGTGACGAATAATTACCCGTACAACTACTGAAAAAGTTAACTAAGTTTTATTTGTTGACATTTAAGCTATAATTCGAATTTTGTGTATAATGACACATTATTGAAGTATGTGTTTATCAGCTGTGAATCAGGAAATGTGAATCATAATTAAATAGCTGAATTTTTCCGTAATGTCACTACGAATAGTGGAGGTGGGAAAGTGGAATCAATTCACTCGTTTTACTTTAGCATTTACCTGCCCAGAAAAGTCGCATTGTAGAATTAAAATGTCCATGTCTTTCGAATTCGAGTTTTTGACCAAAATGTCGCGAATCTATGGTAACTACGATTTTAATATCAAGTTGTGACAATGTGGAATTGGGATCGATATTGTAACAATATCATCCAACCCACTTTGCATATAACACGATACAAAACCACAAAATGTACCAAGATAAAATATATGCAAATATAGTTTAACTTTATTAACAGAATTTATTAACACTTACAATTGTATAAATACTAAGGTATGCAAATGTGATCGATTTACATATCTTAGGCCTATTTGGTCCATGTGCTTAGGCTTAACACAATGGTGATATCTTGGCGATCCTGAAGGATATGGTCGACTTAAAGTCTGTCACAACCAAAAGGAACAAGATAGATTGATTGCATCTATACAGGAAAGCATAATACAATCAACACAACTGTAATAAAACATTAGGGGAAGAAAAAGAGGTGTAAATGGTCAAGCCACAGCCACATGGCGGCCTAAGTGGTTTGACCCACATTCCACACATTACACGGTGCGTTATTTCCACATTAAGGGCTCGGGGCCATGAGGGAGAGAAAATAACAGATTGATTTACTCACCTGGTTCGGCTCGGTCCAATGTCGCCTTATCGCGGTACCATCGTCGATCAGTGGCCGTCACTGTCGCCCCTGATGTTGTCGGGCCACCGCGACAAAGGATGAGCACCCCGATGTTGGCGGCCAAAAGCTCAACATACATGTTCCATTACACGTATGGGAGAAATGATATATTGGCCCCATGTTTGTCTCATATTCATCTAACAAGGTTGTGACTTAATACAACAAACATAGGCGCCACAGGGAAATGCAATACACTCAAATATAAATACACATGACACTCAAGAAAATAATACACTCAAATAAATACTCAAGAATATCACACTGTAAATACACTCAAATGTAAAACACAAACCATTTAGGCAAATAATCACAGACAATTCATACCAGGTCAAACAAAGTTTCATCAGTTCAGGGTTTCAGTTCAGTAGCAAGCGCAAGCATTACTTCCTGTTGAACATGAGCTTATATACCCTGCTAATCCTCATGGAATGTGGAGATAGCAGGGCAGCCAATGGGTGATGCCGGTTGTGGAATGTGGAGAACCATTTGCTGCATTATCCCCTGCTAATCCTCATGGAATGTGGAGATAGCAGAAAAGCCAATGAGTGATGCCGAGTGGGATATGGATGACCACTTCCTGCATCACTCACAGTATCAAGATGAATGGGGCAAATGATCAATACAATATATAATTTATATATTTATTGGCCATTACTTTGGTATTGGTTATAAATAAGCGCGATATTTACTATCCACTTATTTATATTTATTGTGTCTTAGTTGAATATGCCGCCAAAGATGCAATAGCGCACTCTGGTGGCAATTCTCTACCAAAACTACGGTTTGAGACCGTCACACGTCTCACCAAGAAGGAAAAATGAGGATGTTTACATCCTCATTTTCATCCTAATAAGATGCTCAAAATTGATGCCCTTGGTGATTCATCAAAGTGACACCCAAAATCATAAAATTAATGTGTATATATTGCATTAAGGTTAAACAATAGTTTGCTAGTAGAACCATTTTCAACTTTAAAAAATATTTAAAGTCTAGTTCATGATAATCATTGTTATTTACTAAAATGAACTATCATGAACTTTAAGAGAGTAACGTAATCGTCATCGTACTTGGTGTTACGCTTACGAATACGTTTTGCCTTCTTGTAAGGTACAAGAATTTGTTCCTTACGACTCTTCGCTTTCTGACAACGCTCACGGTGTCTAGACACTGTAGGTATCGCAGTAGGCAGAATTGTGGGTAGCCACCCACAATTCCGCCTACTGCGATACCTACAGTGTACTCAGCATTACTCTCTTCATTAGAGGGGACTACTGGTGGAGGATCCACTTCCATTGGCTCGTCGTCTTCACTCTCAATTGAGTTTGGTACGACTACCGAGGTTAGGATGGTAGTCGGTGGTTTCACCACTTTCATTCACTTGGGTGTCTTATGAGGAACATCAGTACCAACAGTTTGGTTCTGAACCCATTGTTCCACTGGATACTTGGGAATGTATGGAGAGAGATCTTTTATGTTAATTGAGCACTCAACTTTACCATCAGACACTCGTCTTAACTTGTAAGCTCCCCCGCCATGCACTTTCATTATCTCCCACGGGCCGTCTCTCTTGGATGAGAATCCCGAGGTGATAGCTTTATCTGCATCTGACAATATATGTGTCTTCTTCCAGACAAGGTCCATTTTTTGGAACTTTCAAATATAAAATTTATCTTCATGAATTCACCGATGACGCTCATAATTGTCAGCTACCTTTCTGTACAAGTCCTGATGAGCCCTCCTTAAAGTGTTCATCAGATCATTAACAAAAGCTTGGATTGTTTAGATCCAGTCTCCTTCTACCTGTCACTATACGCGGGTCGAAAGGTAAAGGTACTGTGCGGTCCGTATTTAGGTGTAGAGGAGAGTAGCCTGTGGCTTCAAATTTATTGGTTCGCTGCGCATAGGCAAACTCATTCAAATAACGAGGCCATTGTGAATGTACGTCAGTGTAAACAGCTAACATCATCTTAATGTCTCTATTTGCATGTTCCGTGGGATTTGCTTGTGGATGATAAGTACTAGTGCTACCAACAGTTATGTGCCTTTTAGCACAGAACTCTTTGTAGATTGTACTCACAAATTGGAGACTATTGTCACTTATAATTTTGGATGGATGTCCAAACCTACAAGCGACCTTGTTTACCTTATCCATAATTTTGCTGCTGGTGGCTGTAGTCAGCGGATAGAGCTCTACAAACTTAGTGCATTGATCAATAATGACCAAAATCCATTTGTATTGACTTCTAGACGCTGGCTTAAGCCCCATTAGGTTCGTACACATCACTTCCCATGGAGTAGTCATGGTGTGTGCTGTGTAAGGAGCAGCACACTTTTTCTGTTGGCTAGGTTTATATGTCTGGCAATGCACGCAACTATTAACATAGTGACGTACATCACGGTCCATTCTAGGCCTATAGTACAAGTGTTTAGCCCGATCAAGAGTTTTACTTCTACCTGCATGACCACTCAAAGGATGTCCATGACAGGTAAATAGTGCTCTCTTGACCAATGATCAAGGAATAACTGTTTTGAATCTGTTACCAGAGTCATCCAGTTTCTTTTCAAAGGTAGGCGTAAAGAATACTAACAACTTGGATTGATTATTTTCATCAACATCCAAGATGTAGCTTCTTATTTTGTGTTTCCATTCGACAGTTATGATACTTGTCCATTTTTTGTCGAACTTCTTCACTTCCATTCAGATAGTTTCGAATTTTCTTCCAAACTGGATCTGATCTTTGAGCTTTAATGATCTCACTCCTAGTAGGTGGGATATCATTGAGAATCTCAGTTAAAGCGCTGTGGAGAGTTTCAGGCTCGTCCACCTCATCTCCCTCTTCTTACTTTGACACATCCTCGTAGGATTTATCAGAGCAAAACTTAACACCAACGTTACAGAAGTATTCTGATATCTCAGAAATTTTCTGTACCAGGTTAGGGAGATTTCCTGACCAATCTGGTCAAAACTGAGTGATTTCAGTTTCCTCCACATGATCAGTGATAGGTATTTCAGTAACAGGTAGTGAGGTTCTTGAAAGGGCATCCGCTACCTTGTTCTGACTACCTTGTCTATACAGTATTTTGAACGCTCCGCATTGGATTTTCACTGCCCAGCATCCAAATCTGCCTGAAGGTTCTGGAGTTGACATCAACCATTTAAGTGCTTGCGCATCGGACTCCAAAATGAATGTAGTGTATTCGAGATATGGTCTAAATCTGTCTATAGCCCATTCCATGGCTAAACACTCTAATTCAGGAGTAGATTATCGCACCTCTGCTCCCCTTAAGACTCTACTTGCAAAAGCAACAGGACGTGGTTTTACAATCATGTCCTGCTTCTTATCGCACCATACTGAAGCATCCTGACAGAGTACAGCCCCAAGTCCAACATGGGATGCATCTGTCAAAATGACAAATGGCTTTTTCAAGTCTGGCATCAGCAAGACATTCTCGTTATAAAGGGCATCTTTTACTTTTTGAAAAGCTACAGTACCTCTTGTTCCGTGTCCCACTGGAAATCAGTTTCCTTACCACCCATTAATTTGGTGAGTGGTTTAGACATTTCAGCGTGATGTGGGATGAATTTTCTAAAGAAATTAGACATCTCATGAAAACGCTGGATATCTTTTACAGACGTAGGTGTAGGGAACTTCTTTATTGCCGAAATCTTGTCTGGGTCATCTCTCAGTCACTGAGGTGTGATCCAGTAACCCAGAAACTTGAGTTCTGTCCTTCCAAATTTCGACTTCTTAGCATTCACAGTCAAGTTAGCTGCCATATGACATATGTCAAGTTAGTGCTAGAGAAAATCAAATTTTCTCTAGCACTAACTTGACACGTGACATATGCTCTTCCCAAGTGTTAGAGAATATGATGACGTCGTCGAGGTATACATTCGCACAACATTCGCACAACATCACAACATTCGCACAACATTCGCACAACATTCGCACAACATTCGCACAACATTCGGTTGGCAGTTACGTACTGGTACTTGCCAACCTCACGATAATAGTATCAGTGTCCGCCATTTTGGACGAACTCAACCTTTTTCCAGGCAACAAGCAGTTTTTCCAAATCGACGGCCGTGTGTGATTGGCCGGTTTAAACACAAGTTGAATTCTCCAATATAGAAGTAAAAAATTTCAGCTCAAGATTCCGTAAAATGGAGTATAGGCGGGCGTCACCGTATCATTGGTAAATGAGGAGGGTGACTTAATAATGAATGCTTCAAGGTTAGATACCAGCTGAGCTGTAGATACTTTCCGCTATTTCAGGTTTTTGTCATTTACTAAGTTTACAAAAACACCCTTTTCTAGAAAATGACGTCATTATTTATCAATTGGAAAAGTGGAAACCAAAGTGAATACTCTATTTTTTACTTTTCCACTTGAGAAATGATGATGTCATTTTCCAGAAAAGCGTGTTCATGTAAACTTTAGTAAATGATTCATATCTCGTATTGTGAAAGCTGGCAGGTTGAGTAGTTTATATATAATTTGTAAAAGTTACGACGCGCATTTGTTGAAATAACGCTTTTGCTTGAATTTTTTTCATTATTTGAATGCATGAAAATGGTCACGCGTTTTTTCTAAAGAGGAAAATTTTACTCTAATTCCAAAGCATACATATTTCTTGATTCTGGGTTGCTATATTTCACACTGTACGTGTGAACTTAGCCTTGCGGTTATTTCCTTTTGTAACTACAAGTGTGAACATGGAATAGACTTAAGAGCAAAATATGAAATGGATAAAAAGTTTTTTTTTGGTTGTGTTGACAATTTTTCTTGATGAATAAAGTATACTATATATGGTAGTTATAATTGAATTTTTATTTTTACATACTTAATTTGGATTAAATCTTGTAATTATTGCAAACGGCATAAATAATAATTTCCGTCTAATTCCCTAACTAATTTTTAATTGCATCATAAGATACGGTACGCTTAATTGATACAAGTTTTATTAGTATGATTTCGAACACAATTCAGATATGCCAATTAACTTTCCCAAACCATTGAGGATCTCTTCCACAATAGCGAAGCGACAAAATGGTTTCACAACTTGTTTTGCAATTTCGCCAGCATTTGCTGTAGAAGCAAGAAATGCAATGGCAATTCCAAACACACAAAAAACAAAATAGTACTTAGACATTTTATCTAAAAAAAAAAGAAAAAAGCTTACAGTAAAAAAAATAAAAATGTAAATTACTTTATACTATTGACCAATATCGTAAAATAGTATACCCAATTGGTTGTAAATTTTCTTACTTCTTCTATTATCAATTATTCCAATATAAAAAATAAAATAATTAAATAGCTTATGTTAGAATAATACAAAGACAGTAGTACACTTCGTTTGAAACTGCTAAACGACGAGGTTTTATAGTGAATTATTAGAATTTATTTTAGCCATGTGTCATGTGACCAAATTGTTTGAACAATCTAATCTGTCAGGAAGTTTCTTTTGTTATTAAGTCCGCCCTACTCCCACAAACAGGAGAATAATGACATACGTAGTTGAAGGTTGCGCAACAGTTGTTGGAAAAATGAATCTAGGTATGTTAAATGCGTAGTTGATGACTATGGGACAAACGTACTTCCTGATTGGATTAAAACGACCTTCTTTGAGAAGACGAGTTGCTTAATAATAATTTTTCTTCTTTAGCGAAAGCCATTTACTTCTAACTTTAAATAAATTGGACATTCATGATCATACATATATAGTTCAATTTTGTTTATTTCTGTATTCTAATTATTAGTCAAATTTTTTTTTAAATCCATAAAAGCTGAGAATCGGTGAAGAGGATTGACAAGTCGTTTAGCATATTGGTTTTCTAGAACCCAGCGCGAAAGAAATGCTATTAGCAATGGCTGCAATATAGTTTCCAGCCATCGGTATTTGACAAAGTGTAGACATAATTGGTCGAATAAAATCCTCAATTAAATCCGCACCTCCAAATATGTCTCCAGCATTAACTGAAGACATAAGTGTAATAATGACAATTACAGAAACAACAACTGACCATTTACTCATCATTTTAGCTAGAATAAAAATATGTGTTATAATACTAATTACGGTACAATAAATTTTGTACATTCTTACTTGTGTATAACTGTGTCAAAGTAGATCTGTGGAGAACTGTTTTGCGAATGGAAAGAGTTGAAAAAGTTTGCATCTTTTATTCAGTCTCAGAAACTGAAGTCAAGTTTATTAATTACAATTTAATGATGCACTTAACTGAAATAAGGAAACTATTGGTCATTAACTATACTTAATGTTTGAAAATTATATTCAATCATACTCATACACTTGTCAAGAATATATATCTTTATATTAGTCAAATTTTTCTAAAAAAAATATTATTTCGGCATTTTATACGTACATCAAAATCATATTTTAAGATGCACCCGCTACCGTACTGTGTATATTAATTTTATTAAACAATTAAATTTGCCGTATTTATTTTCAGTTATTTGAATATAAAAATGATTTTTCTGTACTAAATTTTGAATAATATGGCAGATTTGAGAATAATTAAATGATTTATACTTCAATTTTTAGTGAATTAGAATACAGCTGAGTAACAAGATTGCACATTGTATTTATATTCAGCATTCATAGTTATGCTTATAAGCACAATGATGAACTGTGACTGACATGTTTTTCATCTCTCGTATAACGAATATTCGACGAACGAAGAAATTTTAATCGCTAATATTATTTTTGGTCAGTTATGATTTCTATATGCTTAGTCTGTAACGAGTACGTGCCGTATTTAATGTGTGACAACTCAATTGATTCCACATGTACCTACTCGTATATTTGATTTATGACTTATGAGTAAGGTAATAGCTAATGATATTGATTACTGTAACTTTTATTTTTTCCGCATAATAGTAATAGGCATCTTTTGTGTACAGGCAATAAATGACCAGCGAAACTAGTTGGGGTTTTAGCAAGAGAAATGAAGGCACAGCTTGCTGAGAGTTGCGCCCAGGTCAGTTACGGAGGAAAGATTTTTTTGTTTGTGTTGTGGTTACAATATGTTGAGGGAAGGGTTATGGTTTATATGGGACTGTATCACGAAAATGATGTGATTATCCATTATGAAGCTTGACAGTGGCTTGACGGTAGCTGCTAATTTTTATTCTAAAATGTAGCTCATTCATGGCTATCAAAGATGTGCTTTATCCATAAAAGCTGAGAATCGGATTGACAAGTCGATTAGCATATTGGTTTTATAGTACATTCTACTGACTTATCAGTAGCGAAATTAATTATACAAATACGACGTTAAATCTGATTCTTTATTTAACACAATAAATACACAATGAAGATCGAGATGTACATTATCTCGATCTGAATTGGTAGTCGATGTGATAACGAACGAAGGTTATCATGAATCCTGGAATCGGTCGGTCGCGTTTGGATGCTAATTTCTTCCTGGGTAGAAATTAAGCCTATTCCTGGGTTGGTCTGTTGTTAGGTTGATTTGTGGTCGGTTAGAATATGGTCGCAAAGGTCAAGTGCTTAACTTGTGTGGCATAGGTTCGCCACATTCACACTAGGTGGCGCCACCAAAACGCGACTGCCGGACTGTAACGTCCAGCAAACGTCCACTTCCGGTCAGAAAAATATAAAAGCGCAAACTTGCCGACAGACCTTGCCATTTCTGATCCGATTGAGAGTCCGCCCTTAGCGACATCGCTATTGTTGACGGCCATCCCGTGTCAGCCGACAAAAACACGCGGTGTAAAGAAGAGAAGCCGATTTAAGCCCCGACTACATCCAATCCGAATTGCGCGCTCCATTTGAATTTGGTTTTAAATGCCGAGCCACACCGTAAGAGAAATTGATTGATTGTGTATTTGCCAATTTATTATTCATGTTAGATTTAGTTTATTTTAATAAAAGTGTTCATTTCAAATTTCAATTGTTTGTGTCCTTTGTTCCAATCCATCGCACACGCGGAGAACCGATAGTCTTAAAATTGCTAAAAATAAATTCCACTATACGATCATAAATAAATTGAAATAAAATGTTTATTAAAGGAAATTACAAAATGAGAATATGTCACACTTGTCAAGACAAAGATCTTTGTCCTAGCGATCCACGATCCATCTGGCGATCGGCGTGGATGAAGAACAAAGAATTACTTCTCATGATAGTGTTGGGGAAATCAGTTTAAGGAGGAAAAAGAGCCTGAATACTTAAAACTCAGCTGTCTGGTGAGTTATTCTTCGAGTGTTGTCCGTGGCATCGGTCCTCAATCAATCCGCTTATTTTACGACGGCCTGATCTGGCGAGTTGGTCCGCTGTGATACACTCATAGAAAAAAAGTTGCCATTTTACTCCATTTCTGGAGTTATGCATTGTCTTGTGGCCAACTCCATAATCAGAGTAATGGTACACTCTTAAAAATATGGAGTGTAAATGACGAGTTTTTCAATTTTTATACTGCCAAAAGTTTTTATTTTTATTTATAGGTCCAGGGATCAATCCACTGCATTTCCAATATTTTTTTTATTTATTTAAAAAATTTAAGGGTGCATACACTAAAGTCTATTTACCTATATGTTTGGAGTAACTCGGATTGGTCGTGGCAATTAACTGTTAAATGGTGTTGCACGGAACAAAGTAGTTCTAAACCGGTCAGAACCGGTCGTCAAATGTTCGACCGGGCCATCTATTTATCCAAGATGGCGGTTTCACGCAGTTCAACCGGGCCATCTATTTATTCAAGATGGCGGTTTTGCGCGGTTTGACCGGGCCACGATTAAAACTAATCATGGACCGGGCCATCAATTTCTTCAAGATGGCAGTTTCGCGCTATTTATTTAAAAATGACCTTTACTTTCATTGGTTATTGACAGACATGTGACTTAGGGTATGAATACTTTCCTGCGATCAGTCCACTGACCAATCCGAGTTACTCCAAACATATAGGTAAATAGACTTTAGTGCAGCATACTTTGTACTTATACTTTGCAGAGTTGTGAATTATACAATTTCACTTTGCATTTTACTCAGTATAAATTCCATTTATCCTTCCAATGTGATCGAAATTATCAGAACCCTTCAAAGTGTAAATGCAACATAAACTTCTAGAAGAGTAATAAGGTTCAACACCCTAACAGTATACACTTCGTAACACTTGCAAAGCCTATAATCAAATACAATACTTCATAGGTGTAAATTCAGTGAAGTTTATTTGCAGTGTAAATAATTCTTGGCGAGACAATACACTACAAATGGGTTATTTGTTTTCTACACTAAATAACTGTACTAAATTTGGGACAAGCAATTACACTCTAAAACTGTACATATTTACACCTTTATTTCTAAGAGTGTACTCCAAAATGAGAGTTTGGTGTGTGAAAAACTTCATTTTTGAAGTAACAGTAAAAGTACTGTTACTTAATTACTGTTACATAATGACAGAGTATATTTACATTAAGGACTATTTTAATAATTATTAATAAAGTAACAAACTCTTATTTCAGAAAT